>CANXYC011717736.1:0-77227 GCA_948193065.1 Aleurites moluccanus
ATAAAAAATATTTTATATAAAATATATAAATAAATAAAAAATATAGATATATATATATATATATATATATATATATATATATATATATATATATATTAATTGTAACCTGTATAAACACAGTAATATAAAAAGAAAATTGATGAGATGATTTTATATAAATTTAATTTATATATATATTGGATATTAATAAATATGTTTAAATTCTATCTTGAAATTTATTTAATATAATAAAATATATAATATAGTTTTTTTATTTTTAGCGTTACTAAATAAATACTAACCGCTTAAATGATAAATGTAAAATTTTTAATATTTTTTATTAAATCATTATAATAATTTTATAATGTAAAAATTCAATATTTAAATTTAAATTTAAATTTAATTAAAAATATTTATAATTTTATCAAATATTATCTTAATTGAGCCTTAATTCTAATAGAGTTGTAGTGACTTCGCTTATTTAGCGTTGCGCCTTTCATAAGATTTTGTTTTCAATCAACTAAAAAGGTAAAAGCTATTAGATTTGCAATTCAATGATGTAAAGTCTATTCCTAATGTTTTTGACTTATGTATAATGTAAATAGTATATTTTTCCTTTATTTTAGCTCTTACTCCATATTTTTCTCTCAAATGAAGCACACAATTGAAATTTTTGGTCTTACTTGCATAATCAAAGTTACTAAAAAAAATGGATAGTCCAAAAGTATAACTAATTAAATTTAACAATTAATCAATTATAGTGGAATTTGTAATGAAATTGTTGTTGTATATATAGAAACACATTCTAGCCTACCTATTCATAATTTTTTTTAGGAAGAAAAGAAGAGATAGGTTTAAATTAATTTAGAGAAAAAGGAAATAATATGATTTTAATATATTATAATTAGTAATAAATATTATTTAAAATTATTTTGAGTGAAAATAAAAAATTTATATAATTAATCATAATTAATTTTAAAATTAAAATTAAGTTAAATTGAATTGAGGAATGAGGTGGAGCATACTAATAAAAATATACTATTTTTATATTACAATAAACGTCTTAATTTTTTTTTTTGACTTGTTCTAATTTAATTGTCATATTTTTTAATTTAAATTACATTTTATCTTAACATTATAATAATACTCTCATTAAAAAATATGTAAAAAATATAAATAATTTTTTTAACTGATTGAGAAATAAGAGAAGAGATAGATCTAAATTATTTTGAAGGAGAATAAAATAATATGATTTAAATATATTATAATTAACAGAAAATATCATTTAAAATTATTTGGAGTACAAATAAAAAATTTATATAACTGATCATAATTAATTTTGAAATTAAAATCAAGTTGAATTTAGTTAAAATTGTATTATCTCAATCATATAATAAATATTTTAATTTTTTTTTTGTATTCTATTTAATTATATTATTTTTTAATTTAAATTATATTTTATTTTAATATTATAATAATTTTTTTATTAAAAATATGTTAAAAATAAAAATAATAATTAACAAATATGAAATATGTGAGAATTAAATAGTTTGAGATAAATTAAAATAATAAATAAATTAGAAAGGTGAAATAGAAGAATACATCAAAATGCTCAATCATTTGAAAAGGGGCAGCATCGTAAAATCACCACCGCCAATTAAGCCTCTGTAGACGCAGAAAAGGACACACGTGAACACATTCTATTGATTCCTCTCTGAATTTTTCAAAAACCACCCTCCATCTTATTTCTGGGCCCCATTAGATCACGGCGCTACAGAAACAAGATAATTCATCAAATACCCCAAATTTATTTATTATTTATATGCAAAAATTAACAAAGCCAAGCCGAACCTAGTCAAGTAAGCTACTACCCTCCCAAAACAAATCATCAAACATCACAAACAAACACACACAGCCCAACATTTCTCTTTCAGAAAAAGATAATAATTAAATAATTTTTTATCTAATAAATTTTTAAAAAATTATACTATTTAAATATTTTTATTCATTTATCAAGTATTAACTTATTGATTATAACAAACATGAGTTTAAGTAATTATCATATTGCTTGTTATATCAGACAATAAAATTGAAAAATTATATTACTAATATTAAATTTATTATTTTGATATTTGAATTTTTAATCTGATAAATTTCTCAATTTTTAAAAAATTCGTATAATAATTTTTTAATATTTTGTAAGTTTGAAATGGTAATCTTTAATTTTTTTCTCTCTTAATTTATAATTCTCTCTTATTTTAATATTTAATAATTTATAATTTTTTCAATAATTAATAAATAATTAAAAATATTTTTACGAGATTATTTTTAAAAATTGAGAAATTTTTAAAAAAAATTCAAATATCAAAATAGTAGATAATTTCAGAAATTTAGACAAAAAAATATCATATTTGAAAAAATTTAGACATGAGTGATAATTTTTTTAATTTTAATATTTAATGCGATAAATAATGTGATAATTATTTAGACTTATGCATTTAATTAACATTTCGTTAATTATTAAATGAATAAAAATATTTAAATGAAATTATTTTTAAAACTTATCATGCTTAAATAAATTATTCACATATTAAAATAATAGATTTTAAAAAGTATAAATGTGTAACTTTTCTTAAAAAATAAAAAACATAATAACAATAAAAAATAATTTGAATTTTTATATGTATTATTTACAGGAGATGAGACGACAGGTAAACCGGTGAAGCCGGTAATAATAGGGGGATCGTACGGCGCTTGGAAGGTTGTTTCCATGGCAGTTGGTAAGCATTTAGTGTGCTTTTAGCACTCTCTCTCTCTCTCAAAAGCTGTGCTTCTTTTTTCCACTTCTCACTTTCAAAATTCATCTTCAAAGCTTCTTCTTCTTGTTCTTCTATTTTTTTTTTTTTTCTCTGGTTAAACCTCTCAGATCCAATTAGCTCCGTCTCCGAAACCACATTAAATTGTTCTTAACGGGTTGCATTCCACTTCCTTCAGGTATATGCTTCTCTGCTTCATTTTAACTCTAAATTAACTTCACATATTCAAGGTTTTTTCTCTTCTTTTTATTCTTTTTCTGTTCTTTCTCTTTTTAAGTATTTAATAAATCAAATTATGAATTTGTATTGAATTTTAGCAGCTGCAACCTTTAATTATTGTATTTTTTAATAATATGGTTCGAGCTTCCAAGTGAATTATTTTTTTCCTTTTTTTTTGGTTATTTTGGTTTAATAACAGACAATTGAGTTCAATTTAACAGTTTAATAAATTCTCTAATTATATCATTGTTTATAACTTTGATTTATTTTCGATTTTTAATTGTTTATTATTTTTGGTGAATTTTATTACAAATACTAATTTGAAATATATCAGTTTTTCTTTCTTTTTTCTTTTTCAGTAATAAACTAATTTGAGATCTCCAAGTATTGATTTTCTTTTTTAAAAGCTTTTATTGTATTGGTGATGGAATCAAATTTGAGAATTTTTGTATTGAAAAAAAGATTGGGAACAAGTGTACTTATGAGTGATAATCACATGGATTTAAATTAATAGGGACATGATCATAAACTAAACCTTGATTTAAATCGATATGCAGGGTGTTTGAATAATTTTCGGGTTCAATTTTATGCCAACATGGCTTGAATTGAATAAAAGGGATTGATTAAAAACACTCTTTTGATCTCAATGCAACAGTAGTTCATTAATTGAGTTCAATTTTAGTCCGTGACTCAGTAATTGCACATTCAAAGTTTTCTTGTTACCTCTTTCTCTCTCTCCCTCTCTCTCTCTCTCTCTCTCTATCTGAATTATATGTGATGCTGTAATTTTGTGGAATTTTACTCGACTCTGTTCCTTCTCTTTTTGCTTCTTCAGGAACTGTAATTGGAGCTTGGAATTGACTATTGAAGCACAGTTGAATTAGGTTTGGCTATTAGCAATAGCCATTAATTGAAAACCACCTTTTTTTTTTTAATTATTTCTCACTAGATTTGATGGGTTTTGTTGCGAAATTTAGGGGTTTCAGATAGTGGGTTGTTTTTTTATTGGGCTTGTTTACTGCCTGAGATTTTATCAAAATTTGAAGGGTAAATATGCTAGAGACTGAGCTGTATTCTTCTCGGATACTTTCTCCATTTCGAGAGGAAAGTGGAGATGAAGAGCTATCTGTGCTTCCTAGACACACAAAGGTCATTGTCACTGGAAATAACAGAACAAAGTCTGTGTTGGTTGGTTTACAAGGAGTGGTTAAGAAGGCTGTTGGTCTTGGGGGCTGGCATTGGCTGGTATTTCACCATTTTTTTTATTTAAGAGTGCTAATCATTCCATAATAAAAAAATAATGACTTTTTGTCTGGTCTTATGCACTAGTTGACACTCTATTTTAGTCTTGTTTACTCTATTAACTTAATTTGGAATCTTTTTTAGTGCAATATTAAATATCAATTGTCATGTTATTTCTTTCACTAGTGAACTGCACGGAATGTTTGCTTTTTAATTAGTATTGTTCGTTAAATTTTATAGTATCATGTGCATATGTGATACGTGTTTTTGTATTCTAGGTTCACAAGCTAACGGCTTTTTGAGAATTTTTTTTCCCTCTATTTAATTTAATCCGGGATCTTCCTATTTTATTTTTGAGAATTTTTCTTGATTTGTACCTGAGAGATTTTTTCCGGGGTTTTTATTATTTAGGTGATTTTATGTAGTTGTTATGCTGTCTGTCTTCAAATTGGGCATGAAAAATTTGTGTTCACACACGCTTGTATTTCTCTTAAATTGGTTCTTTTATTTCCTAAATAGAAGATTTGTGTTCATAGGAAAAAAAATATATAGATATATATAAAGGGCTGTTTTATTGAAAGATGCTTTATCCTTAGCATCAACTTCAAAAAAATATCAAGTTTTCTCAAATCTTCTGTTGCTTCTCAAACCATGTGTAACGACGTAAGTGGAATGTTTTTTTAGGGTGCAAAGTAAGTATTTTTATTAATATGATGTGTTTTGTTGTAGATTATTAGGAGTTAATATATATATATATATATATATATATCATTGGCAATTATCCAATTCTGGTTACTTTTTGATAATTATTACTTTCTGAATTCTGATATAACTGATTTTTTTCAAGTTATTTTATATATATTAAGCTTTTATTGAAAAAAAAAAAATCTTTGATTGGATCTGAGAATCTTGAATCTATAACTATCAGAGTGTCCACTGAAATTATGAAATTATGTGAAAATTTTAAAACTTCTAATAGTATAATTTATACTGGAATCGGATGCTTGTATTTTGAAGTACTGGGAGTTGACTTTCTCCTTTCTTAAAAAGATATTTGCAAGCATACCGATAAGTGCATATTCCCTGGGCAATAAATCCAGTATCAATCTTTGCAATTTCACAAAAAAAAAACTTTGTAATCATTAAATTATGAATTTGATTTAATTTATTGATTTTTTAGAAAGATTTTCTATAATTATGAAATTGGGGTTCTTCATGGTAAATTATTTTGTCTAATTGGATTTGAGAGTTAGCATGTTTTAGCAGCACAGTGTTGAAACCATAAACATCCTTTGCCAATTTGCTTGCAGAAGACAGGAAAATCTACAAAATTTATGTTCAATTTATGTTTTTGCTAATTTTGAAAGTTGTATTATTTGCTTTATTGCCAAATTAAGTGGAGTTGATGAGCTTGAATTTTAATTAAAATTGGGTTATTATTTCAATAATGATAATATTATATAAATCATATAAAATATTCAATGCTCAATGCTTGCATTCTACTCTTTGTTTGGCTTGACTTGTTGCTTGAGCTACTTGAATTGAAGCTCAACTCCATTAAAGTCAAAATGGAATTTGATTATCTTGTGAATCAATTTTAAGTAGCTTGACTTGTTTATACCTCTATTGGCGTCACCGATTTATTATTCTTTTGCGAACTATTTTTATTCTGTATTCTGTCCTTTTATTTGTGGAATGTATACTTATGCGTGATGGTCTGATATTTAAGGTTCTAAAAAATGGTGTTGAAGTTAAGCTGCAAAGGAATGCATTAAGTGTGCTGGAACATCCTACTGGGAACGAAATAGATGAAGATAATGATTTTGATACTAGCAGCGGCTCTGACATTGGTGAAAAGGACCATGATTTCTGTATGCTTAATTACTTAATGAAACTACAGCAGATTTTGTTTTAAGTGTTGTTTATTGATCATTTTTGTAAATTTAGGTCCTGACTAATGTTTATAAACGTTGGGCAGCTAGTGGCTGTGAGTTCCATAAAATTAGCAAGCCAAGAGTTCGGTCAATGAGGCCATGCTTTCCATCAGCTAAGCAAACTAGTCGGAGCAGTTATAGAGATGTTCAATCTATTATTCACACACCCCAACCGGTAAGAGACCTCAAAAGAGTACGGTATTCATGTAGTAGGATTCCTCATCAACCCATACCTTAGTGTAGAACTTGTCATATTGAATTGAAAGACAGTTGGATGGAACGGTTTCTTTTTCATTGTAGATTCCGTTAAGATCATGGCATTTTCTTTGCATTTTGTGAATGCTGATGTTGGATTTTGGTTCTTCAGTGAGTGAACATGCACAATACAGACTATATTTATAACTTTGTAACAAGTTATATTGACATGTTCCAATTTTTTTTGGGTTACTCAAGAGGGTGAATTTGAATAAATTAGGAACAGAATCATTACAGAGATATTGCCGGCGATTCAACCTTGTAAGTCTTGCTTAGCCATATTTTTTGTTCTATTGGAAGTCCTAGATAATTTAACTTGGTCCTTGTGCAAATTTTAAATAAGGTGGGCATCCATTCTGATTCATCAAGGGAGCAAATGCTTAATTCTGTGCAACAACACTTTGCTAAACAGGTTTCTCTCTCTTCCTCACACGCTGGTGCGCATGCACTCATGAATGCACAAGCACCTGTGTAAATCTGCCTTGCCCTCTTGTCCTGTAAATCTGATTTATTTTATTGTTGCAGCCGCCATTGAATGAGATGCGAGTGATTGCAGAATTCACCAATGCTGCAAAGAAACTGAAACTAGCTGAGAAACCAACAAAGTGAGCACTCTTGAATGTTGAAGGCCTTGTATAATTATATACATATATAAACTCTAACATCTAGATTAGATCTGATCATATAGTGATATGGGGAATGGTTAATTGGTGAATGACCCAATCTCCTCGGATTCTAACCATGTAACATTTGGCTGATGCCTGGTTAATTTCAAGTAGATGTCTCATCAGTATGTCTATTATTAGCCCGACCATTTGATATTTTTTTATGAGATGTAGAGAATAGAGTTTATGATGGTTGTTTAATATTTTGCTGTGATTTATGTTACATTCTTTTCTTTGAATGACCTTTGATGTTACAAATTGCAAGTGAAGGGCTGTTGCCTTAATGGTAGAAATAATTAATGACAATTTGCACCAATGAGTAATGCCTTGCACAGTAGAAGTTTCAAAACCTAATAATCCGATCTCTCGTTAATGATATCATATGTACCATATGAAAGACAAATTTGTGGTGTTAATGATTGTCTCTAATTATAATGTCATTTGTGATGATTATTAGTAATGGCAAATAGCTATCAAATGTTCAAAGAATGTATTGATTGGCACAAAGGAAGGTGTCCTATAAGAAGGTACCAATTTTACTACAAATAATACGGCAATGGTTAAAGGCCAGGCTGGAATTTGGTGTGAAGTGAAGGTGGGATATTTTTGGACGGTTGGGTAGGGGGTGGGGTTTGATAGAGACTTGTGGGACAGGACACGTCCCTAAGAAACAAACAAGTACCCAAATGAAAGGACTGGTGTCCCAAGATTTCAAATTGAAAGGATAGGTCGAGAGTCAATGCCCTTCTGACCCTTTTTGCCCGTTTTCAAGATGCAGTAATGCCTCACCTCACTTTACCCATTCTTTGCCCATGATAAGCCCAAATTTCACGTCACAGAGATGCTATGGGAGCAGCCCAGTTTTGGACTAGACCTATTTCTGATTCTTGACCAGTTCCCCCTGTATCTGTAGGCGGATGATGCCCAAACAACAGATATGGGTCTACAATTAAGAGGTTATTGTTGCATTACTATCCATAATTCAGTATAATTTGAATTATACTTAAGAGTAGAGTCTACTTAGAGTTATAATTAAAATTGAAATTAAATTTCTAATTTTAGAATTAGAATTGAAATTTTATCTATAATATGATAAAATTGTAATATATTTAAAAAAATAATTTCATAATTTCATTCTCAACTTATAAAAATTATAATTTCATAATTATCACAATCATCCTCTTTTTCATTGCCACTGTTAATCGGTGATAGTGATCCACCACCTTTAATAACAGTGGTTCGTCACCTTCAATGACTGTGGTCCACTATCATTGGGGACGATGATCCACCACCAACGCCTATGATAAAGACTCGTCAGATAATAATCGCTGACGATGATAATTGGCTAAGCTGTCATCTCCAATAATCCATTATTATTCACACCGCCACTTCCAACTTTACCACTATTTTTTTCGTTATTAATTTTTTATTTAATTTCAATTTTAATTCAAATTTTATTGTGTAAAACAAACATTCGAATTATAATTACAATATAATTCTAATTATAGAGAATTTAAGTTGAAATTAAAATTGAAAATTTTAATTTCAATTCCTTTCTCCAAATGTACCTTTATAATATTTGATAAAATTATTATTTAATAATTAAATTTTTTATCTATTTTTATATTTTGTCTATCTTTATCATTATTATACTTTGTAATATATATGAAAATAACAAAATTAGTATTTCTGTTTTAATTTTCTTTTGCCAAAAATAAATAAATTTAAATGATTAAACTTTGAATTTATTTGTCATTAAGATTAAAATTTGTGTTTTGAAAAATCATATTAATTTTATTATAAAATTAATGTTTAAGCTAAATTGAAATTAAAGTGGAAATATAATAATTAGATAAAATATAACTTTAAATTTATGATTATAACGAAATATTATACCTTTTATATCTTGCGTATTAAAAATATTGTTAATAAAATATTATTCTTAAAATTAAACAGAAAGAATAATAATGATTTAGTTTTACCCCTAAAAAATGTTATTAGATGCATTAACCATTATTATAATTATTTTTTTTAACATTTAATATGTATATTTAATAAAATAAAATAAAATAAAAAATTTATTATATATATTACATTTTAAATATTAAATATTTAATAACTCAACTAGTATTAAGTTTAAAATTCAATTAACATATTGTTGACTATAGTTACATTATATTTTTGGATCTCCTAATTTCAAATTTACAATTAATTATGTTAATTAAATATTATGAATGAAATTTGACCCATTTCACACCAACCAACAGAATAATAAAGAGATAATTAAGGAGTCATTTATATTTATTTATTTTGTATAAAAAAGAAGATTATCTTAATTAATTAAAGTAATACTAATAATATAAATAAAATAATTAAAAAGAGTCCTTTTTTTTCAGCGAAAGTCGTTCTCGCACACAAAACGGTACTCTTTCTCTCTCTCTTTCTCTCAAAGAGAAGCCTCTTTTCAGGTCCTCTCTTTCACATACACAAGGCATCCATAAAGCAATTCCAATTCCAATTCCTATTCCTTCTGTTTTTTCAATTCCTTTCACTTCCAATTCCAGTTTCAGTTCCAGTTCCAGTTCCAGTTCCAGTTCAATTTCTTATCAATTTCTCAATCAAACCAGGTACTAATTCTATTTTTTTTAGTCCCTTCGCTTACCCAATACAACTGTTTTTGGTTTCTTATTGGTTATTTGAGCTCATGTCTTGTCAATTTTCCGTATTCTGTTTTTCGTAATAGGCTTTGCTGGTTTTCAATTTTGATTTATAGGTTATTTGTTTTATGTGAATTTTAACTATTTCTTAGGGTTTCTTTTTTGTATCTCTGGGTGTTCCCTTTAATGAGTTTTTAACTTTTTATTGGGTTGTTCAGATATACATATAACTCTTGGATTGTTCTATTTTGTTTATGATAGAGTTGATAAGTTTTTCTCATAGCAGGATTTGATGCACCATGTGAGCGTAGTTTTAGATGGATATTGGAAATAAATTAAAAGGATAATGGGAGGTTGCTGTTGTTGTTGTTCCTCCAAGGGAATTGAATTAAATAGTGCACCGGCTTATTATTATGTCAGTACAATCTCTGCTCTCTTCTTTTGATTCTTTTTATTCTGTAATCTCCTGTATTTGCATATCCTTTCTCGTTTTGTAGAAACTTTTTTTTTATGCCATAAGTCTGGTTTTAATGTGCTCCGCAAGTAGCTAGTGTGTTGTTTATTTATTGGTTAGAAAGCAACTCTAAAGGAATTGGGATACAAGTTGTGCTATGTTGATGCATTTTTTGGAATGATGATTATTAGTGAATGAGGTAGGAAAAAGTTTCAAGGGGAGTGGGGCAACAAAAATATTTCTAAAAATCTTATTAAATATATTTTTTAATATATGTGTGTGTCTAAATTTGTTGTGCATAGAGAAGGAAAAGATAATGTGCCTATGATACACTTTGTACAAATTTACATAATGAAATCAACATTTTTCCCATATAATTAAAACTTAATTGCAGTTGATATTAAATGATTCAAAGTATTTCAATAGATTCTTTCTACTTGCTTGAAAAATTAATAGGATTTAATCCATTTCGCAAAATATCTTAATTTAATCATTGTGAATTTTTTTTTAAAATTTAGTCTTGGTGGTAATGATCAGTAATGAATGCTTATTTTTACAAGAAAACTCCCTGAAATAAATCAATTATGAAAAAAATCCTTCAAAAAAGGTTGGATAGCAAAATAGAATATACTAGATGATTTATATCAGAAAGTTTGAAGTTAAAACAATAGATACTAACATTTCTAAATGCTTGGAAGTTATTTTCCCAGTGCTGCCATTGATGAGAATATAGATGTCTATTTTATCCTATTGGATTTGGGTCCTATTTGGTTTAACTATTCGTAACTGCTGTTAACTGTTACTGATAGTTAGTTGTTAGCTGATGACTAGTAGTTGTTAGCTGATAGCTGATTGTTGTAAGTATTTGGTAAAATTATTATTAGTTGTTGTTATTAATATGTTTAATGACTATTAAAAATAAATATTAATATTTTCTTTTTAATGAAATATTATTTTTTAATGGGATAATTTAGTTTTTTATTTAAATAAGTAGGAGTTGTTACAAAAAGTTTTAAATTAGAATTTTTATAAACATCATATGTTTGACCACCTAACAGTTATTTAAAAACTAACAGTTATCACTAAAAAGAAAAATAACTAAATAGGTTTGATGCAGCTCTTACAAACAAAAATCTAACAGTTGTATCAAAAAACGTTGTCAAATACCCACTTAAGTACTGTGTGATTAATTCAGTTCATTCTGACAATTAGATTTGATGGTCAAATCTCACCCTTGCATGTGCAGTGATACCCTTTTGTTTTTTGCTTCATTAATTTTTTTGTTGTTAACCAATTATTGTTCGTTGTTATGATGGACTCCAAGTGTAAATAGTCAATTTGTTACATCCATCACTTCTAGAACTCTCACTCTTTCTACAGTACCCCAGAGCATCAGAAGAGCATGTCCCACTGTCATCTCGCCTTGGTGCTGCATCTGCCCTCTCCACGGGACTATTGGTTGACACAAACCTTGACACATCAGTTCCTGATGCTTATAGGCCACCTCCTCCTCCTATTCCATTTGATGTGGCTCCAGGACGTTCTCAAATTCCACCAGGGGCACACGAAATTTCCAGCAATAAAGATGATGGGGCCCTGCAAACAACAAATTCTGGTTCTGTTCAAGAAATAACTGGCATCAATGCTCAAGAAAATTCAGCCAAGTGTGATGATATGGAGGAGTCAAACTGTAAAGCACTAAGTAATTTAGAACTTGATTCAGCAAAGGAGCTTGATGTTGACTTGTCAAAGTCAGTTGAACCTCTTGTTTCATCTACAGAAGAGGAGGATGTTTGTCCTACCTGTTTGGAAGGTAGTGCTATCGCAATATTCTTTCCTGCTTGGTATCATGAGCTTATTATGGTCATTGGAATTACTTATAATTTGGTTATTTTAGCTGCATTCTACTTTCTTTTTTTTTTTTTTAATGTTGGTAATGATGTAAATTTTGAACTTTTTTCCTTCTCCCTGCAGAGTATGATGCAGAGAATCCAAAAATTACCACCAAATGTGAGCACCATTTTCACCTTGCTTGCATTCTCGAATGGATGGAAAGAAGTGACACCTGTCCTGTTTGTGATAAGGTTTGCTTCATAAAGTTTATCCATTGATCGTGTGATTAGATGAGATCCATTAGCATGCGTGGTAACATGGTTCTTGTTTCTCGTGATGCAGGAAATGATTATTGATCCTCCTATTGATTAGCAGCTATACAGAAACTTCAACCATGGTCAACTTCTTTGCTGTTTAAATTAAGTTTGAGAAGCAAATTTTACAAATACACAGAAGTTTTTAGTTCTTTTGCATCAATTTTGCAGTGGTTGCCACAGATTTGGCTGCAGATATTCCTTTTTGAAGAGTCGTTGCCTTTTCAATGCATATTGTCTTTAATGTCTTAAAGTATCACATAACATAAAAAATTTGAGAAACAAATGAAAAAAAGGGGAGAGGGGTTGAATGGGAAGAAGAGAAAAGATGATAGATGGAGGCTGGCCCAACATCATTCCCTGTCTGTTGCTGCAGTGCACATGTCAAATTAATGTTTAGTGATGTAATACCTAAATTTGCTTAATCTAGGATGCTAGTCATGTTGCTTGTCCAAAGTTTTTGTTGTTGCCCAAACAAAGATACCAATAAGTGGGCTCTCCCCTTTTCTCTCTCCTAGTATAGATTTTCTGCAATTTGGATACTGACATACGGTTGACGGTTGCCCTTTTTCATTTGTTTTGCTTTTCTTTTTTACCTTTTAAATTGTTTCTGTAAATGGCAGACATGGTGGTTGTCGTCGTCTTCTGCATTTTATATGCTTGTGAGGTTGCTTGATGGTGGAGGATATTGTCTGTGTAAGGAAAGATGGGGAAGGATCAAAAGAAGCGCCTTTGTTTTCTATCTAGATGATTGATGTAAATAGCACCTAATTTTATTTTTTACGTGAATTTTTTTTTTGTTTCTTTTTAACTTATTCATCATAATTGTCCTTGGTCATTTGAATCTTTCTGTAGTGAATCCAAAAACTGACTTTAATTGCATTGGAATTGGATCTGCAACAGGTGATTGACACTGGATCTTGTGCGTGTAGTATGAGGAACCTGTACACTGTAATAACAGCTCATTCTAATTTCTCTCTTATTATTATTATTTTTTTAAAAAAGGTGTTTTATGAAAAAAAAAAAAAATATTGCTATCGTGAAATAATGTTTTAATTATTTAATTACTATTTTATTTTATATTCTATTTATTGTGTATAATTAATTTTTTATTATAATTGTAGTAAAATTTTTATAAATTAATATTCGATAAATTAATAATTTTTATTATATAATAATTTTTTATATTTTCGATTTAGATTAATAAGTTAAATTAATTTTTGATTAATTAATATTTTTTTTAATTAATAAATTTATAAATTCTAATGATATTAATTTATAGAAATTTTATTGAATTATACATAATTTGAAAAGCTGAAAAACAAAATTCAAAATACATTCATCTCAAATAAAAATTCAAAATATATAGCAATGAAAGAGAATAAAAATCATATAAGCTTATAATATTGTTCGAATTTATTTAATAATTCTATTGTTTGTATTCATTCCAAAATCAATTAAGTATACTAAGCCACCAAATTCCATCTAGTCTTACTATATTAAATGAGTAAGTTATATAAAAGCTATACTTTTAATTACTAATTTATATTATTATAAATTTTATTAAAATACTTAAAATTTATTTTTTTATTAAATGGGTGTTTGAATCATCAATTGCGAATTCAAAATTTATTAAATTAAACTAAAAACACTATAGCGATTTGAATTTTTAAATGAAAACACTATAGCAATAATATTTTTCAAGAGTTGTAAAAATTTAATTTTGGCAACAAGTGATTTTAAAAAATAATACATTTTAAAATAATTAGATCCAAACACCTCTAAATTTTTTATAATTTGATTAATAATTATATAAAAAATATTTATTTTAAAAATTAATTATGATATAAAAAATATTTATTTTAAAAATTAATCATTTATTTTCAGACACTATTTAGGTTTAAAACTCATGGATAATTAATATAATAAACTTATAACTGTTATTTCATTTTTTGAGAATAATAAACTTATATCTACTTAAATCCAAGATGAATAATATGAATAATTATTTTTTAACATATATGTATCCCAAATTTATTTATAGCTACTCAAACTCTATAATATAATAAGATCGAATATTACAAATATTCTATTTATTGTCATCTCTATATTTTTTTTTCCTTATCCAATTACGTTACACTTTTTTTTTTTTCCTAGTGAATTAATATACTTTTTTAGACTGAATTAGGGCACATAAATTTTTGAGTGAATCAATCAAAGATAATTAATTTTTTACTATTTTGTAAATTGTAATCTCCTTCAAAAATTCCACCCTCATATCAATTGTTTTTAATAATTTTTTTAAAACATTAAAGGATGAGAGATTCAACAATTTATAGAAAAATTTTTAATTATCATTTACATCATCAATCATGAATCATATAAATAATACATCCAATAAATTACAACTCAATTTATGTCCATTAGAACATAGAATAATTGATCATATAAATCAAAATAATAATTTAAACCATAATTTTTAAATTTCATCAAATTTTTTATTTGATAGAGGTAGAAGGTCACCAGTAAAAAGATTTAATTGAAATCGAATCGAAAATATTTAAATTAATAATAAATATATTATTAGTTATTTATTACTGCTATTTTTTTTTTTTATTTGCAAAGGTATTATATAAATATTATGAAAACAATATGCTAGAATGAGTGTTTGACTCGAAGGGTTGGCATTTTAGTTTTAGTTTGTGATGGTCAGACGTCTATTGTTGCAGGAAAAATTGTATTTTTTATTTATTTAAATAATGTGCTTAAATTATCATACTGGATCAATTTCTAATTATATTTATCATGAGGCTAGGATTTGGTCAAGCTTAGATTCCTGTGTGACATCTAGACTTTTACCTATTTAGATCAGTCTTGTTTTAAATATCATGTACAACTTTATATATGACCAATCATATCAACTATTATTATCAACGAAGGAATTTATTTGAGTATGGCCGACCTGCAGGTTAATTAAAAAAGCCATATGATATAATTTTTCCTATAGCATCACTTATAATTAAGGAGATATACACACTATGAACACTTTGCCTTATAATGTCCATAAAACTTTTTTACTATAGAAAATATATTTCTTTTTTTTAAATACGAAATTCAAAATTCATCTCTTAATTTCAATTTACTGGATTATAATTCAACTGGATTCGAGATATCGGAGAACAAATACTATAATACCCTCACTTATATATATAATATCAAAAAATTTGATTGTGTGAACAAGAAAAAATATTAGACGCGATAAAAAAAAATCTCAATTATAGTCTCGTTATAATATTTTTAAATTTTAATTAATTCAATTTAATCAACTGGATTAAACCGATAATTCTGATATATACCACTAAAAGGAGTAGATCTACGTTGATTTTTGTATGATTTATTTGCAAACTAAATTTTACATTAACTGACACAATTATAAATTTCTAATTATTTTTTTTTTCATTTCTCTTATATCAAAATATGTTGAAAGGTCTTTAAAAAAAATATTAGGGAAAATTTTATTCATAGGTTTAATCTAATTCCCATACCAATTTGAAAATCTATGAATTAAATGAAATAAATCAAATTAAAATCCTTATATATTAAATTGATTATATAACCTAATCTAATTTAACCATAACAATACAAGTTTTGTTAATTATAATAAAACTGATTTAATCCAAAATTTAATGCAATGACAACACAAAAGTCACATATGGTAATGGGGGCAAATTAAATCCTTCCGTTTATATATTATATATATAATATTATTAATTAAATAATAATTTAACTTATATTTAGAAGATTATTTATTTATTTTTTTAAACTTCCATACCATTTGTTTGTTACAGTTTTATGGTCAACCTGTGTTTTTCCGCTGATTTTTACATAAGCCAGGTGAAAAAAAATTATATAAGGAGATTATAATTTAAAAAAAAAAAAAAAAATTATTTGGGTTATGTTAATTTTCTTGTAAAGTTGAGATTTTTATTGTTGGCTATTGCGTTAATTACCATTTCTACTCTTAATTATTCTTGAGAGTTGAGACCTAATCATAAATTCATTCTCTTTTGTGTCTGTTCAATTAGATCCCAGACCAATAGTATTTTTCAATTTCTCTGTGTGCGCTGTCTCCCACTAATCATGTTTTTTTCAAGAATCCAAAACCCTCTCCAACCTTAAATTTGGGATGTCCGGAGTCTTTCTTTCTCCTGTTGTTGTCTTCTTTGTACCATAAAATTGGCGGCTTTAACAAGGCACAGAACCCAGAAAAGCTAATCCAATTCAAGACCCAGAAATGAGGTAAAACGAAATAGGGCTAAAGGCTTGGCAAAACCTTCTTTGCCCTTATAATACCTTGCCACCTTGATTTCCAGATTTATGTCAACCTTTACTTTTTTCTTTTTTAACTATTTGTCTAAATGTTTTCTTGATTTTGTTGCTTATGTCAACTACTGAGCACAAAATAAAAGAAAGTGATTTGTGCTCTTATCTTCTTTTTTTCTTTTGATTTGTGATTGTAAGGACATTAAGCTAATAACAAAAAAAATTGAAAAAAAAAGTGAAGGTTGATGGCAGGATGGTCGATGTTAACAAGCGGGTCTTGTACGGATATTATCAATGGATGTAAGGGTAGTGCTTGTTGTTCTGACGTTAATCATGCTGTGAAGGATCGAAATGTTGTTGTTGCTGCTGATGATGATTCTGAAGTTAAACTAAGATGTCTGTTTGATCAGGTTCTTTCAGTATTTTCCAATGAGGTTGCTGCTAGAGGGTACATTAGGCCTATACAGGCGTCGCTTGGTAATGGGGAATCGCTGGATTTGTTTAAACTTTTACTGGTGGTGAGAAAGAGAGGTGGCTTCGATCTGGTGAATGGTTTCTGGAACTTTGTGATAAAGGAGCTTGGGTTGGATCTTGGAGCTTCAGCTTCAGTTAAATTAGTATATTTTAAGTACTTGTATGAATTGGAAAGATGGTTGAGGAGGAGATATAAAAATAGGAAATTGGGAAATGGGCAGGGTCAAAGCGATGGAAATTTCAGTTATTCGTCAATGGAATTAGAAATAGAGTTTAGAAGATTGTTATCGCATGAATATCCAAAGAGGAAGGATCGCAAATATAAGAAAAATGGCAAGAACATTAATATGGATGTTGTGAAGAGTAAATTAGACTTTTTGGATACCAAAGATGTACATAGAGCATCCAATGGTGTTGGAAATAGGCTTACTGATGATGAAAAAAAATTTCATGATTATGAGGAAAAGTATTCTAATGATGATGATGATGTCGTGATCTTGGATCCCACGTTTGTTAAGGAAATATTTAATTCACGGAAGAGAAAACGAGAATCACTGTCAAGAATGCTGAACTGGGTTATCCAAATTGCAAAATGTCCTGGTGATCCTTCAGTTGGGGAAATTCCACCATTATCTAAGTGGAAGGACCAAAAAGGTGGTGAGTTATGGGCCCAGGTCATCAGGGCCCGGGATGCCCTTCTGCGAAGAAAGCAGATTAAATCAAACTCTGAACAAGCTCTCTTGCAGGTACATCTTGTGCAGTGTTGCATTTTTTTGTTTTTTCCTCTTCAATACTTCTATTATGCTGTTAGACAGTTCTTTTATACCTAGGTCATTAGTGGAGCTAGAACTAGAAGTTCAATCTTAGGAGGGGCCAACGGTATTAAAATGTGACTTTTGTTTTATATTTTCATACAATATTTTTTTCCTCATGTGGTAATTGAAAGGAAAAATATACAATCATGATATAATAAACTTAACTGATAACAGAAGATTATAAAATAATTATCAAAGTTCACAAAAAGAAACAAATCAACATTTTAAGATAACTTTATGTGGTTTTGTTTTTCTGCCACGTGATTTTATATACAAATTTGTTTACTTCTGTATTTCAAAAAATATTGCAATTAAATGTTGGAACCCAAAACAAATACATGTGAGAAACTGGTGACCACTTTCTAGTTTGAAAAATTTTAAATGATATATACCATTTAGTTTTGTTACATTAGCATAGGCCTATGCTAATAAATTGCTTCAGCATTTTAAGCATTTCCATCAAATTTTAATTTTTGTTAAATTTAACAAAGGTTTGCATATTTAATATGCAATCATATTAAATTTCTAAAGGACTTTATGTACAAGAATTATATATTAATGGCTTCATAAAATTTTGGAGGTTCCATTGCCCCATGGGTACAAATGTGGTTCAACTACTGCATAAATCTGTAGGTAACTCTTCCTTAGGTTCTTGCATTTCGTGTGGATTTCTAGCCAACTGCTAAATCTCACTTGAATGGTTAGTTTTTATGATTTTCAATGTTTCTTTCTTTGTTGCCTAGATTTATTAGCCAAGGCTAGATATTGCTGTATTTGGTACTGATTTAAGTCAACATCTAGCAGAAATGCATTGTTCTTAGTCAAGTGCTAAAAATTACAACTGGCATCCTTTATATAATATCTCATCTTCTGTGGCAACCTTATTGACTGATTTGTGTCTGAAGCTCTGACTGTGCTTATCTTCAAAAACCTAGCTAGATCACTTGAACAACCCGATAAGGGCATACGCCTTCAGTATTGATAAATTTTATGCAAGAAATAATGAGAATGTACACACGTTTATTATATATGTATGTTTGTATGCACATGAAATAGATATGATATGGTTGTAAATAAAACATTTTTTTTTTTTCCCTCCGTGCCTTGTTTGTTTGTCATGGTTGTGGCAAAAAAGGGTTGAGAGTTTCGATTTTGTTTTGAGTTTTGGTTAAAACACCTTGCACACTATTTAAATGGAAGGATATACATAATTATACTTTCAAGAATTTTTAAAATGATAATGAACCTGGTAGATAAAGGACATCACTAAATTTCACAATATGCAGCATGTCGCGTTCTCAAGTTATATTTATAATTGTTCTCTGTTGCGTTGTTACTTGATCACTTGAATATGTAGCTAAGAATAGATATATTTACAGGCTTTTGCAGTTTGGTTTTGGAGGCAATTAAATTAAACTTACCAAGATTTGTTTTATACCTAAAGGTGGAAAACAAAATTTTGTTTAGTTTTGTTCCTTGCTATTTCAAAACATCTCCAATTTGGGCTTTTAATGCATGTAACTTTATATATTTTTATATGATGTCAAACATAATTATTACACTTTGTGAAATAATTTTGTTTCATAAAATTTTCTAGGCTTTGTTTTGGTTTAAATTATTTTTTAAAATTTCAACCAAGTCAAATCAATATGGTTGGTTTTGTATAGTTTAAGTTGATTGGATGAGATGGACATCAACTTGACACAATTCAACTAAATTTTAATTATTATCTGCCTGGTTCAATTACATGGATGATGTTCCTCCTTTTTATGCAATTTACAGCTACATCTATAAAAAGGTCTCAACTCAACTTAGGCTTAATCCCAGTATCTATAGAAAGGTCTAATGCTACTAAATTGATTTTCACTGTTCACCTCAAATATTAGGTCTAGCCTTGTCATCTTCTTTCTAGTTGCTTTGATATGTTGTTGGTCTGTGAGAACATGAGCAATTCATTTCAATTGCTCACCTCTCAACTTTTCTTCAATGAGTACATTCGTTCATTTTTTGGTTCTTCCTTGTAACATCATTCATACCATCCTAGCATCCTCATCTTTTTCATTAATTTTATGGGCATTTTGTTTCTTCAAAGCCTAACACTTGCTGCTATATATCATAACCAGTTGAATTGTGGTCTTGTATAGTACAGCTTTGATATCATAAATGTATGCTTTGTGAGATTTTTTACAGTCTATGTGGACTCCACTTCACTTAATACGCCTTTCATTCCATAGGTATATTCTGGTTTAGTTCTACTAGAATTAAAAGCCCAAAACTGCAAGATACTTATATTCACCTAGCTTTTAATTATCCTAGATTGGGTTTCATCTATCAAAATCATTTAAATCAGGAAACAATATTCACCAAGGAACAGTCTCTAGGATATGCTTTGTAAATTCTTCATGATCAAAGCAAAGAAGACATTTAGTTGAAGATTACATTCCTTCATGTGAGCCCCAATCATAAGAGCCCCAATCGTAAGCGTACTACTAACACTGCATGCACATGTTTTCAACACATTTTTGCATCTGACACATAAATATACTCCAGCATGAGTAAATTTTAGTTATTGAAAAAGCAGTCCATGCAAAGTCATTATTGTCATACTCTCTTACGAAAACAATTTAAACTTGTTACAGAACAATCAAAAGATGCATCCATCCATGTACGAGGATGTTACCCCTCTCAGTGACCAGTCTGCAGAGAGGTTAAAGTCCAGTGAGCGGCTTCCTGCTTTAGTGAAACCTCGTTTCTGCTCATGTTGCAATTCATGTTCATCCCCTCAAAGTAAATTGATAAGACCTCCCAAGGCAGAGTCTGAGAATGGTCTAAACGAGCAACCACCTGTGGCTGATGATGTATCTGCTGTAAACACAACATTCAACCCATCTGGGGACGAGCACATCCTGAGGCATGCATTAGTGGGTCCTCGATTTCAAGCTGAAGTTCCTGAATGGACTGGCATGGTTTCTGAGAGTGACCCTAAATGGCTAGGCACACAGTTATGGCCTTTGGCAAATGGAGACTATAATGCCCCAGTTGAAACAGATTCTACTGGGGAGGGAAGACCTGTTTTATGTGGTTGTCAGCTTCCAGGCTCTGTTGAATGTGTCAGATTTCACATTGTTGAAAACAGAATGAAATTGAAACTTGAGCTAGGCCCTGTGTTCTATCGTTGGAGATTCAATCACATGGGTGAGGAAATTTCACTCAGATGGACTACAGCAGAAGAGAAGAGATTTAAAGATATGGTGAGGTTTAATCCCCCATCTCTAGACAAGTGCTTCTGGGATGATTCTCGCAAGTATTTTCCTAGAAAAACAAGGGAAGAGTTGGTGAGTTATTACTTCAATGTCTTTCTTGTTCAGCGCAGAAGTTATCAGAACCGTGTGACTCCAAAACATATTGATAGTGATGATGATGAATCAGAGTTCGGGTCATTGAGTGACAGTTATGGTCATAAAGCAGTCCAGGTTCCTGGCACCAACATATTGATATGTTCAGAGAATAAACAGTGCACTGATTTCAAGTAGACAGGACTTCCGGTTAAGAATTGTTCACTCTGATATAGAACTTGAATCACTGATGGTCTTACACCCCTTGGTGAAAGTTCATAACTGTTATTTTCTTGCATATCAGGACAGCATATCATTTGATGTCCCTGAAAATTTTGATAGACTACTTTTACATTTGAGAATGATGCAATTTTGAAAAGATGCAAAAATGGAGATGAAGCCAGCCTTTTGGGGGAGTTTTGGCTGGCAAGGAGAAAGAAATTTGCGTAGTGTGCTAAATTCCTCCCATGTTGCCACATCTGAGTGATCTTGAATTATGCACCTGCTCAACATCAGGTTTGAAAGCTGTGCTATCGATTCAGGTATGGAAGCTATATTTCCGGTGCAGATGGCAGCATTGCGTCGACTATGGTAAACATGCTGGATGCTTCAACTTGGTTGAGGGATGTGGTGTGAGTGGGCGGGTTGAGAGAGAGTGAGAGGTAGATGCAGAGATGCGCGAGCGGTTTCTTGGAAGTTTTAGCTTTCTTTGTTTTCAGCTGCTTGTGCATGCATGCTAGCAAACTGCCATTATCAATTCTTCGCATCATGTTCCAAGGTTCGGTGATGGAAATCTTGGCAATGGTAATGATAGGGCGTTGAGTACCGCTAGCCTAAAATTTAATTTTATCAACAAATTCGCCTTATATTTTAGAAACTAATTAAATTATTTATATATTTTCATTCGGTCAAATTATTTAATCATTTCATTTTTTTAACCTTTTTCCTATTAAAAAAAATATTATTTAATATCCAAAATTCTCACTTATTTTTATACTTTCATTTCTCATGTCACCACCACCACCATCAACAACTGCCTTCCATAATCATTATCACCATTATTATCATATCATCATTTTCAAAATCCAACTGCCACAGAGAAAATCACTTGGATTTTGCAAAAAGCTTAAGATCTTGATTTGAAAGCTTTTCAATTTTTCTTTTTCAAATTTAACTTTAAAACGAAATGGGAGCAGCAAAAATTGAAGATTAAGAGAAGAAATTTAATCATCAAATCTTCAATTTCAGAATAAAATGATTTTCAAAGTAATCTCACTTTCCTTTCATTCTATTTTCATTTTTTTCAACTTTCTTCTCATTCTTTTATTGTTTAATAGAAAATCAATTGCATGCATGTTTGAATTATTTAATATTAATGATGAAATTTATTGTTTGTATAATCATTTCATTAATTAGATTAAACCTCAAAAATAAAATAATAATTTATCCTTAGAAAAGATAAAATACTGTAATGATAAACAGATAGAAAAAACGTTTGATAGGCAACAGAAAGAGATTATTTTTTGGGGTGAAAACAAAAGAGATAAAGAATGTGAGACAAGTAATATGCATACAGATCTATGTAGAATCTTGTGTTGCAAAGTAAATATTATGGCTTTTCTTTGTTTTTTATTTAGCCAATGAACTGTAACTTTTGATTAATTTATAATGAATCGAAAGAATGAATTCAAGTACTAAAACAGATACATAAATTCATTATAATCTTAAATAAAGATAAAGTCGTTGCGAAGAAGAATGTAGGGCATAAAATTATGTAATTATGGAGAAATTAACCAGAAAAATAAAGAATATAAATAAATTTTCGACTCAATTAAAAAATATAAATCAATATAATGAATATATCATATAATGATCATTAAACAATATCAAATAAATATTTATACTTAATGTGCATGATATGATATATCACATTTAATCAAATATAACCGTTTATAATGAAAAATAATTTATAAAATCTATCTTTATATATACACATTCGGAGTTGATTCTCCTCTCTTAACTTAATTTCAAATTAAGAACCATAATAATATCAATTTAAATTTCGCTAATAACTCAATATCATCATAACTCTTATCATATATATATTTCATTATGTTATATTATTATCGGTGGTTAAACCTCATTCTATTCTCATTGTCTTATAACCACTAGGATTGGCTGCACAAGTTCTCCAAGTATATATAAAATATTTGAGTAATATCTTCATAGAAGTGTATGTATGCTGTAGTAATGTCTTCATAGATTAATCTCATATGTGAAGGAGAGCTATAAATTTAATTTGATGCCATTAATGAAGGTAAATGAAATGAATTGATGATGGTTCAAACATTCATGCTACTAAACTTTAATTATTAATTGAAATAGATATAGTTATTGATGATATGCATTTTATTTTATCCATTTATATATGGATTTTTTTTTTTTTTTTTAAAAGAGAGTAAAAAAATTAATTATATATTTTTTACATTATGAGATAAAACATTTGAACATATATAAAATCACATTTTGAATAAAAAATTAATCTTGGTAATTAAAAAATTCATGATATTTGTCTTTTTAAGATCAATTATCACATTTTGAAAAATGATGGAAATTTAATTAATAAAAATATATATTTATATATATTTATTCTGGAAGCTTTTCAAAAATAAATCATTAGCTGGCTAGCAAGTAAATTATTTGGGACAAAAAAACTAAATTAAAAAAAAAAAAAATCTTCTGCTTGCCATGGTCAAGATGGAAATTAAGTTACAGTGAAATACCATGGTGAGTCGGCTCCGAGTATGGAGAGTGCATATAAATACTCTCTAGTTTCCCTCATTGATGTCTGAACTACTTGTGCCTCCTGGGTTTTCTCTCTGTTCAATTTTGGGGAAAAAGGCTTTTTCTTTTCTTTTCATCTCCTCTCTCTCTCTCTCTAAAAAAATAAGGAAAAATGTCTTCTCCAAGCAAACGCCGTGAGATGGATTTGATGAAGCTGTAATCTTTATTTCTCTTAAATTTTTACTTATTTGATTTTCTTTTCTTTATTTGATTTTTTTTTTCTGGGTATTGATTTGGATTAACTAGGATGATGAGTGATTACAAGGTGGAGATGGTCAATGATGGCATGCAAGAGTTTTATGTTGAATTCAATGGACCCAAAGACAGTACAATCTTCTACACCCATATTTTGTTTTTCAATTTTTTATGATCTAATTTGTTTCTTTATGTGTTTAATTGAACTTTCCTTGATGTTCTGTTTGTGGGTTCTTTTCGTTTTCTGAGTTGATTGTTTGTATAACTATGTTGACCTTGTGCAGATACTTTATGCTATAGATTTGTCCTTAACAATTGCAAAGAATAAATATTTACCTTTTTATTTGCCTGTGTTCTTCTTCAGCTATTTCTTTCTGTTTTTGTAATCAATGATCTGATATATGCCAAAAAATGTTTACTTTTACATTTAGTGTTTAATGGAGTGTGATTTTGATTAATTGTATTCCTCTTATCTGACTTGTTAGTTTCTTTGAGCTGCAACTTTGTTGTTCACTGATTTTCCTCAGTGAGGATTACGTATATTGGTAGATTGCTTCTAAGGAGTTCTACAAAGAGGTTGTTTTATTTTTCCCTTTCTTTCTTTGGAATATGACAGGTCCTTATCTGGGAGGTGTGTGGAAGATAAGAGTAGAACTGCCAGATGCTTATCCTTATAAATCTCCATCCATTGGCTTTGTCAACAAGATCTACCATCCGAATGTTGATGAAATGTGAGCTAGTGCATGTGAAAATTCAACAAATTTACTTTGTTTGAATGTTTTTATATGGTGAATTTTATAAGAGAGTTTTTAACGGAGGAGTTCACTGTTTTGGAGTTTCAGGTCAGGTTCAGTTTGTTTAGATGTTATCAACCAAACTTGGAGCCCCATGTTTGGTAAACCTTCTGCATTGTTGTTTTCTTTGGATACATTTTATATGCTTTGTGGGGAGCTTCTAAATTTGTTTCTTTTGTCTACATATTTTTAACTTCTTGACAAGCAAATTTGATTGTTCCTCTTTTCCTGTTATGTGCAATCTTATCCAGATCTGGTAAATGTATTTGAAGTGTTTCTTCCTCAGCTTCTTTTGTATCCCAATCCATCTGATCCATTGAATGGTGAAGCTGCTGCTCTAATGATGCGTGATCGCACGGCTTATGAACAAAGAGTGAAAGGTAGCAACTCTAAACCCAAATTATGAACTCACAGATTATGACTTCTGTTTAACTGCTGTAAACTAAGCTTAAAATACTTCAATTTTTAGCTGCATTTTATTTTCCTTCTGATGCTATTTACTCTACAAATATGTTTGAAAAAAATTAATGGAGGTCATGAATCTAAGGGGCTGGACATAGAAATTCTGTTTTGTGTGGAGTGCAGCAGTAATACTACTCCATTTATAAGTATCGGACCATTTTGGGAGGTTTTAGAGCTTAATATGGCAATGGAACTTGGAGTTTCAACCTGGAAACTGTTAAGTAATCAAAAGCAATTTTGGTCCCAGTTTTATAGCATTTTTGCGTCCCTACTTAGTTTGTAAAGTTGCTTTATCTAATTCCAGTGACAAGTATCTTCTCAACCAGTAGCACTTTCCAATTCCTAAAGCTATTTGGTTGCTACTATCATAGCTTGTATCTGCATCTTTGAAGTTGTCAATGCATTTAATATGTATGCAGGGATGGAGCCATGTATAGGCCTAGGTGGGACCATCCCAGCCAAAGAAAAAAAAAAAGACCATTAGCTTATAGAAAAATTTTCATTTGGCCTACCCAAGCCCAACTTTTTAAGCAAGATTAATTCTCGGCCCATTCAGGATTAATTTTCAAGCTTCGTCCTTGTATGTATGTTACTATGTGGGTAGCACACCATTAATTATTTGAATTGCCCCTTTGTTTTTGTTGCATCATAAGGAATTAGAACATAATGTGTTTGCAATGGGGCTTTGATTATTATGACTTAGAATATTCATCATACACTTCCAAATCAGGCAGATAATTAAAACATTTGAGACATCAAACTGTACCTTGACTTTCACAACAGCCTTCTGGGGGGACATGACTAAATTATTTGAAAGGATACAGATCTTTAAACTGTGATTTCCAAGTACCTTGAGGGTGTACTTAACCTATTACTTCAATTGATCAAAAAATTTCTTCAACTGATGTTTATTCAAGTTACTATATATTCATAGATACAAAGATTTACAAATAGAAAGAACTATCAGTAATTACTATCATTTGGTGCATGATTGCCTGAAGACCTTGGTTACAGGAACCATTTATGTTACTTTTTAGACTGTAGGTTATAGATTGTTGAATGTCCAACAAGTTGCTGCTTCAAAAAGAATATTTCTTTCCAGCAGAATTTCCTCACTTCAATTTTAGCCATTGCTCAGAAACATTTTGTAAAATTTTCTTAAGAATTAAATTGCACTGTCTTTTATGTAGCTTGAGAAGTGATGAAACTTTGTCATTTATCATTCATTGCTTTTAAATTGATTGACATGGTTTCAATGTAATTTCATTTCAGTGATTCAACCAGCATAAGATGATTATAATTCTGGTTAGGATAGTATTAATCACACTATGTAAAATTTTGGGGGTCCAAAGGCAGTATGGTTCAATTGTCTTGATGGACCCAAGTAATTTCGTTTGGAAATTAGAAATTGTTTAAGCAATTACAAGGTTTTGTTGAACAAGTCTTTTTCAGGCTGAGATAGAAAAGAACTACAAAATATCGCATTAGAATTGAAGTTGAAGAACTGTTACATTGTATATGAAATTTGAGTTGTATTATATGCACAAGATAATTACTAATTTATCAAATTTTTTGGTTAAGGATTAACTAGAACAAGAGTTCAGTGAAACTTAGAAAAAGCCTGCAATAGACCTCGTCTCCACAACTTTTGGGGATGCATTGATCTTGTCATCAACCTCCTTTATTCCCTTACAATCAGTAAATGTTATGGAGGACAATTGGGAATCTTATTTATCTTAAACTGTCTTCATTTATTTAATTTCTGAGATAACAACCTTGAAACCTTAAAGACAATTGTAAAGCCCGACGCTTTTTCATTTTCTAGTTGGAATACTTTCACAGCACTACAATAATTCCAAACAGAGCTTGACTCCATTTTCTGCAGTTTTGTTAGTCATCTGTTCTGTGTGTTTATCTCTTTAAGTCATATGGCTATTACTTAGAACTATTTGATTTCCAGAATACTGTGAGAAATATGCTAAGCCAGAGGATGTCAGGGCCAAACCGGAAGAGAAATCAAGCGATGAAGAGCTGAGTGATGATGATTATGCCTCCGAGGATGACCAAGTTGCTGGCAAAGCTGATCCTTGATTGTATGCATGCAATCTAATTGTCTGTATCTGTATATGATGTTCAGCTCTTGGAAAATGAAACACCTTAAAGAACTGAAGGCTTATGGAAAAATTCCTTCCCCTTCTGTCTTTGTTTTCCACGGATGTTCTGTAAATTATTCAACTAAGGATGATCAATGCCTTTGATATTCATTTTCTGTTGGGACTAAGTTGCTTGCATGCATAAATGATAATTACACATGGTAACTTGGGACCTTTATGGTTCAATAAAATGGCATGATTTATGGGTTCTGTCTAACATTTTCTCTTCACTTTGGCACAGAACTTTAGCCATTGGAGGGCAACTCTAACCCTTTTGTTTCTGATCTGTAGATGCTGTCTTCTGAGGATGACAGTGGATAGGAACACAAGTTTCCATGGGTTTTTTCAAATTAATCTGAAGCTGGTTCTGATCCAGCGGGTAATAGAGGCCATATATATAATTATTTAATAACACGAACATATTTATAATAAAATTTTGAAACACTAATCTGTTAACACCACAAGCCGCTTCGAATTTTCTTAAATATAGTACGTGAAAAGTATATAATATCCATTTGGAATCAAAATGAAACAAAAAAAAAATGCTAAAGGAATTTTTTTTTTGGGTAAGAAAATGAAAAGAGAGTGGTTAATGCTAGTGGATTAGTGCGGTGCTGAAAATGTCAATATTTTCTTACTTAAGAAGAAAAATGAGGCGAAATGAACAAAGCCCCTATAGCTCAGTGGTAGAGCGTCAGTCTTGTAAACTGAAGGTCCGTAGTTCGATCCTGCGTGGGGGCACATTCATTTCCCATTTAAATTTTCTTTTTCTTTTTATAAGTTTTATGAGGAAAATTTTAATTTTCATCTCATAAACAAATTTCTATTTCTTTTTTAATTCATCTTCACATCATTAATGTTTTGATACAATTTTTTTTTTCTTTATTAGAAAAAAAAAATATGGATTTTGTCCATTTACAATTGATTTGTCTTTAGACCTGAAACCAAAATTTTAATTACAGAAGTTAAAACTCAAATCCACCAAATTCCCATATCTGATATTTTACCTTTAGGTCCATTTTTTGGATTTTCAGGAGAAAGAAACAGTAAATACAACTACAATTTTGTCACTGACAAAACTCGGACATTTTACAGTGGAAAGCAGCTGTTTATTTAGTTGGTTTAAGACAAAAAAAAAAAAAAAAAAAAAAAAAAGGGAAAGAAAGATCAAATAGCAATCATTTATATCCAGCAATCCACAACTGTCACATTCCCCAACAAGAAAATGTTTGAAATCAAACTGAATTTTTTTTTTCTTGATTGGTTCAGCTGTGTTTTTAACTCACTATACATTTGCAAAAGTTAAAACAGTTCAAGAAACTGTAGTGCTACAGAAACATTGCTTTGCATTGTACTTTTTTTCCTTTCTGTAAAAATATGGTAAGCAAATGAACAGAAATGCACGGTTCCTTGTAGACAAATGAAGACAAGACATGTGAGTGCTTAGGAAGGCCCGAGCCACTCTGACAAATAAAAATCTAGTGAAAAAATTTTGATTCAGTTATACATAAATTTTTTTTATTCATTTAAGTTTAATTTTTTTAATTCATATAAAATTATTTTTTTGATTTTATACGAAACTTCACAAATATTATGCAATAGTGGACTAAAAATATATGATGGTATTCAAGTAAATGATTGGCAAAGTTAAAGTTGTTATTCAAGTGAGCAAACTAATCCGCACATAAATTAGCTTCTTTGAAGATATGATATATTACTATATTCAATTCCTATTCGACAAAATCCTTGATACTCTCTAACAAGCGTAGTAAATGCGTTGATCTCATCTTCTTTCTTGTTGAGCATCTGCACCATAACTAGTGCGACCATTAAAGTACATACCCTTTATGTTCTTTAAGTTGCCAAATTTTTACTAAAACTCAAATTTGGTTGACATGACATTAAAGACGCTTGCCGCAAGGCTATTATCTAGTTATGGTCTCATCAATAATGGGGGTCGTAAGATATAACCATTAAGTTAATAGCTAAATAGTAGTAATGGATGTTTAAATCCCTTTCTCCTTCAAGAAATTTCAGAAAATACCAAAAAGATAAAAGAGAGCATATGAGAATCTTATGTAGTTTCTTCTATTAAAGTGATCATCACAAAAGTTTTCAAAGATATACTCTGCATTCCAAATGATTAATGCAAGTATATAACATGTTCATAAATCAACTAAAGAAATTAATAAAAATTCCTTCTCCCCCCAACATGGACAATAGCCTAGAAAGTTTTGAACTTGTAAAATCCAACTATGTGATATATTAAATGGATGAAATTCATCATAGGTGCATTTACTTCGTGTTTTGAACTACTGGTTCTAGGCCAGCTGGTTGTCTTGCACAATAGCATGGCTTCCTTTATTTGTCCAAAAATTTTCAGCAACTGAATTAGAATCTCTGATCTGTATGGGAAATAGAAATATTCCAATATAATCATAATCATCAGTGTCAATAGAATTAGAGTGAATAACAACATGGATTAATCATCTTAGATGAAGCATATTCCTGCATCATGCATAATCAAAGGCAGGCAGGCAGGCGGCCGGCCAGCCATGCCATTATTTAAATGGCTTGTTCATAGCAAGTTTTAACAAAAACATTACCAAATTAAGCAACAAATAGCCATAAGAAGTTGCACTCGCATGTTTAGCCTAATAATAATGCATCTCTAAATTGAGGAATAGACCTAAGTTCAAATTCTCCCTCAAACAATACTCTAAAAAGTTAAAAAGTGAGATATTGCCACATATGGCTGAAGTTGGTTTTAACATTACTGCATGACTCAGCCAGTAAAAGTGAGATATCCTATGAATCGAACATCAGTATCACTCAAGGGGTCAGACTTGACTGTTTTTCCAAATCTCGAGATCTTTTCTCACTTATCTGAAATGATACTGTGTCATTCATGAGAAGAGTCAGAGCATCTAATCTGAGTATTCTTATTCAACAGAGGCATTTTCAGGTAAGCTGAAGATTCAAAATGATTGTGTTTCTCAGTATTAGGATGCCCACCCAAAAAGCAAAATTTGCAAGGCAAAGGGAAATGCATATAAACATATATGAAGATGCAGAAGATGACAAACATAACAGGGTCATGACAAACATAACAGGGTCGCTACCAACAACCGACAGTCAAATTCTCTCTCTATTTCCATAAACAGTAACCTCACTAAGTGATCAAGTCTATAATTAACATTACTAATAAGAACTATAGGATTTGGGCGTCAGATCCTACAAGCCTGCAAGATAAAACTCTTAACCCATGGATAGAAACAGCTTCATAATGTTCCGAGTTTTTTTCTGGATCATCCAATAACCTTGCATGTCATAGGTGAAGCTTCTTGTAAAAAAGGAACATCTTATTCTTTATTAAAAATATAGAAGCCTCATTAATGAACAAAATCATGATTTCCCTTTTTGTTCACAGATTATAAAACTCACTTTCTGTTTGTAACCAAGCATCAGAAACTAACATGGACTAACAGACATATGTTATGTACTCTTGCAGCCTTCTAGCTTATATGCAATTTTTATTTTTTATTTTAAACAATTTTGGTGGGGGCAAGGCAGGGTGATAAGTCATCAGTTGCTATGATGGGAATGCTTATGTTATGTGTATCATCTATCTTTCTCTGTGAAAACAAACAGGTACTGAACAAAGAGAGGCACAAATAAATGAAGGAATGAAATTATATTCAAACAACTCCCCCAAAATAAATAAATAGAGCAAGAAGATTTCTGAACTGAACCTGGCAAGAACTTGTCACATGTTTGACTCTGCAGTTTGCACCAGTATATACTTCTAGCACCAAAATTATTCCTCCACAGAAGCAGTGTTAGAGCCTAATGCAGCTAATGACCACAATCAAGATGAAAAACCTAGGAGGATAACTCATCAGTGTAGCAGTTATATATTTTAAAACTGGAAGTAGAGAAGGGAATGATCAATTATTACCATTAATAATGGAGAAGAAGGTGACTTCGTTTATCATCATCACTGTCACTGAATTGGGGAAGAATGTCATTGATCATTCCCGATGCTTCAAATGGTCTTCTATTTGGGAACTCCTAGCACATAATGTTCTGTGATGGCCTCTTCTCAAAAATCGTCCGTTAAGGAATTGCAAGGCTATTTTTCCAGCCTGTTTTATAGCTGATGCAGCAGCATTGTACCCAAAGTTGGCCAAATCTCAAATGCTAAGTATTCAATTGGTCCCTTTTTTGATTGAATAAATGACATCTGATTGTAATAATAGCAATACAATGAAGAAAGAATAGAATTTTGGAAAGCATGATGCAGCAACAACCAACTTCAAACAAGGTAAAAAATGCATGCACAAGTTCACATTTGTATGTATACAAGTATTATACACATGCAAATTTATAATGAAGAGGAAATTTTGAGAAATGTGAGGCTATCATTTTTCGACTTAAAACGGTATAAAAAAAAATTCCTTGGAAATGTTTACAACTGTTTCATTTGAGAACTCTGTATAATTCTACTGTAAACTTGGCTTACAAGAAATATTGTCTATGGTGAAGTGTAAATTTGAACGTTGGCAAGAAGCCTGGTAAGCTTGCTTAGAGTTTCCCGAGCAGTTACGGTGTCTGGATGATCATCACCACAAATTGAAGTTCTAATAAAAATAGCCTTCCTTATTAAATCATCTCCCATGTCAAACTGCCCCCCTCTCAGCATGAGCTTTGCCCTAGTTTCCAGCACAGTGGCTCTTGATAGGGCCAGCTCCTGCCAAAGGTATGGATTTAACTGAGCATTTGTCTTGATGGGCCTCCAACATAGTGATTTGTCCAGCCATTTCTCAACTGGGGTAACAAAAGCCTGGTCTGCTGCTTCTAAAGCATTAGTGCATAGGCGCAGAAGCTCCAGAGCAGCATTGCATCGTGAGAATGTAATGAATGTCCGGATTGCAAGAGGCAAAAATATTTTTCTGACAACGTATAATAACTCTGACACCTTCAGCTCAACAGCTTTGGGGTCATTGCCAAATCCAAATAGCAGGAAACATGCTGCCCATATATGATCTGAATGGTAGGATATAGAACCGTGACTGATAACGGCTTGAACCATGGCATGGGCAACTACCACAGTTCCTCTTTGGCGAACATGATGCTTAACCAGCTCATTGACATGGATATAGCCTTGCTTGGTACTACTTCTTGCAATATTAAATCTCAACAAAATGGAAGATGCTTCTGCCTCCGACCTTCTGATGTATGAAGTAAGACCACAACTTAAGGCATGCAATAATTTTCTCCATAAATGTGTTGCCCTATGCATCTGGGGTATCTTGTTTGCAGCTAAGGCTAATAGAGAAACAGGAATAGCAGTTGGTGCAAACCAACCACTGGCCTGGACCATCCTGCTTGCTAAACTTCTTGGCCCATCTGCATGATCAAATATTGAGAAACACACCTCAAAGAGTTGGAACAGGAAAGTGTTTCTCCTAGACGAATGAGCTTCCCTCCCGCTCCATGATATCTCCCTCATGGGCATTCTATATATGGTGTCCAATAGCCTGCTTGGATTTATAGGGAGCTCAAATAAAATTGCTCCTACTACTGCAAGGCCCAAAGTTAACCGTCCTACCTTCTCCTCAATAACCCTGAGGGCATCAATTTCTGTAATTGAGTAATCTTTCCCACTTCCCTGCATTAAACACATTGCCTCAAGCCCGGACAAGTAAGAAAGTTTCAAAGGCTCCAAATTCATCACACGAGGGAGTCGTGTGGATATTATGATGTGAGTCTCTCCACCAAAGCGGGGAAGAAGATCCATTACAAGTTTTTGATCCCACCAATCCTTTTCACTGTCCAAGTTATCAATCACCACCAAAAATGGTATGTTTCTCATGAGCTCTTTACGAACTCTAGAAATCGCTTCCTCTTCTTGCTCCTCAAAACTTCTTATCCTGCCTTTCTCTAAGCAATTTTCAACCCCAACATCAACTTCTAAGAATGACCGGAGATTTAGATAATTCTGCCTAATATACCTGCTTTCTCCTCCAATCCACAGAACCATCTTGTACCTCTGGTGATATCTGTAAGCAAATTCCAGAAGAAGCTCTGTCTTGCCAATTCCAGACTCCCCTGACACGCAAGCAATCCCCTTCCCATACACTATCTTTGTTGATCTTTTTCTCTGAGAATGACGACCACCACTTTTTGGTCTTACTTGGCGCTGTCTTTGAGAAAATTCTGTGCTTTGCATCTCAATCTCATTTTCAGATTCTTTCCATACCACTGGTTCTTTACCTTTCTTGGCTCCATTCTCCTTCTGTTTCTCCCTTTTTTTTTCCTCCAATGAATTGCTCTTACTCCATCCAACTGTCAAATTTTTTCTCCTGGGTCTTGTCTTTAGTTCAAAATAATCTCTTTCTGAATCTCCACTGACATCCCCAAAAAGTATAAACTCTAGTTCAGACAATTCTTTCTTCCTTCCAATGAAGTTCTCATTTCGAGGGAAAGGGAACTCATCCTTATCCACTTTCTCTCTCCACTTAGTCAATCTTTCTACCACACTTCTCCTTCCCAACCTCATTGCCAGAAGTGTTACAGTCCTCAGTATGCAATCTCTCCAGTTGCCATCCTGAGCTTCCAGTTTCCACTCATCAACTCGAGAGAGACCATTAACAGCTTCCTTCCATTCCTTCTCCAACCCACCATACAAAAGCCATAGCTCACCTCCATGTTTTTCCCATAACTCTCCCCTCTTCTCAACTATATCCCTGACCAGGCAATCATCTGGAGTCAAATCAAAGAAAATTGGCGCCAAGTTCTTCTTGCTAGCAAAATATCGCAGTTCCTCTATAGTATATGGATTCCTAAAAGATTTTTTTGTTAGGATTACAATGCCAAAAGAAGAAAGATCCATTACCTTCTCAACAATTTCATGTTTCCGGGAGTTCCTACATCGAGCTCTGTCAGATACAAAACAACTCATACCTTGAACCTCCAGTTCAGCACGAAGCCAATTAGCAAACCTCAGCAGAGAAGGTTTGCGACCATGTAAACCTATGAAGACATCACAGCTCCTCAGTCTGTTACAGGAAAGGGAAACTGATAGAGGAGTATATGATGTTCCATGGCTTCTCCCATGTTTTTTGTGCTTCTCTCTAAACCCAGCATAACCTTTGTCATGGGCATAGCTAAAACTATAAGGAGAGCTGTTAGAAATGCCAGTTGAGGACAATATCCGATTGAACTTCTGGAAATCTGTTCCAATTTCAGCAACTGGATCCCTTGACATGTCTGACAAGGCATCTCTGACATTTGCTAGAGATGCAGGTTCTGGATTTCCTGAGGTAGAACTAAGGGGATCACCACTTAAATGAATACTATCACATTGAATGTCCGACCTTGTTGACTCAGATATTTGACAGGTTGGTGATCTTGGAGAGAAGAAAGGTGACTGATTTGCTGAAAAGAATGTTGAAGATGATGATGACATATTCCTTAAAGTTGTTACTGGTAACACACCAAATCTGGAGCTATCTTCTTGGAGATCCATACTTGCAAAATCTCCCTTTTCTGATGGTATCATAATCTATGCATAGACTCTAAACAAGACAAGCCATTCTGAAATGGATAATGATTTTTTTTTTCAGTAAAAGAACTCCCTAAATTGAAATTAGATACATTTGAAAATACACAAGCAAAACTGAACGCTCTCATTCACCATCATCAGTATTAACAACTAATAAACATGGAAAGAGAACAATCCGCATATAAAAAGCATCATAAAGAAATTTGAACTTCATGTGATATAAGCTGTGAGGAGCAAAATTAGCCAGCTTTAACATCTCAAAGAGGTTCTCAAACTAAATGGCAGAAGCCTGGATGCCTAGTCCTAGGAGAAGGAAGGAAATTTGAAGCAGATAATCTAATAAGCAAATTACCTTTCTAATAAGCAAATTTGAAGCAGATAATCTATAATGCCAATAATTATTTCAAAATAGAAAAATTCAATACCTAAAAGGGCAATGCAATAACACAACTAAAAATCACAAACTTACAAATTCAATACCTAAAAAAGCAATATAGAGAGGGCAATAAAAACAAACAAACAAACAAATTTGGAACTCCAATGCCAAAGGGTAAAAAAAAAATAGTAACAGTTGTAAATATTTATGTTTCTAAGATTTTTAAGAAGTAATTCGAACATATTATACATCAAAAACATACGGAACCAGTTCCTTAAGTTGAACAGACAAGCTATAGAACTCATCAATAAAGCTTGAACTTAAGAACATTATAGATCTACCTAGCAAGTCAAGATACAAAGGAACTTTGAAAAAAGACGCTCCATTTCAGATTTGAGTAGAATCAAATAATATTATAATGATAATTCAGATCTGAGAACTTACTTTACTTGGCTTCAAATCTCGAACTTGGTTATAAAAATTCAATCTTTTGCCATAAAACCAATCGGTTTAAAAATTGAATGATAAACCCTGAAGAATTCAAATTTCGAGGAACACAATCTCTCGAGTGTTGTTTATTATCAGTACAATGAACTGAACCAACCTGCAAAAAAGGTGACACTAACTTGACTACATAATTACCACAAGCAAATAAAAAAGACAAATGATTATTCAATCACATAGAAAGAAAGCGTTCACAATGAGAATAGAGAAGTAGAGAGAAAACAGTCTAGTACATACACTCGTTGAAAGTAATTAATTGTGTTTTACTACCATTTTAGAGAGAGATTTTATCTTGATAGTGACCCATTTTCAAAAAAAAAAAAAAAAGGATCTTTAGTTGACAACTTAAAACCCCATTACAAAAATTTGCCTTACTTTCCAGTGAAAAAGGAAAAACAGAAAGTTATAACAAATATTAATCCTCAATACTCACCCAACAAGACCCTTAAAAATTGTTTCTGCAAAAGAAAAAAGAACGTCTTTCACCCAACTCCTTTCTTTATCCAAGTCCAAGTCTAACTAAAAAGACCGTCTTGCTTTATTTTTATATGTCTATGAGAAAGTGAGGGAAAGGTTGTGCAAGGAACAGAATAAGCGTTGAAGGAGGGAAATGGGACCCAATGGGACGGATCTGACGAGATATGGGTTTTGTAGGCTCCACAATCGAATGATAGAAGAGATAATGTCACAGTCCTTTTATAGCTGTGAATTTTCAGGTAATCCACTGTTGCTTCACATTGGTCTTTTTCCAGAGTTCCTGTGGGCAGAGTTCAAGTTCAAAGGTTCTGTTTTTTTTGAGGTTTAATATATATAAAAAAAGGCCCATATTTTTTTATATAATTCATCAAAAATCTTTATTTTTTTCTTTAAAATGATGATCAACAAAGTTTGGTAAAGAATTTATTGCCACTTTTTGGCATGAAATATTGAAATTCAGTAATGATAGGGCATGGTGATGGTACTAATTTTTTACTTGTAAACAATAAACAAGGTACCAAAAGCCATAGTTAGTGGTCCTTGCTCCTTACCTAGTTCAAAAGAAACTATGCTTATATAAGGATTAATCCCAAATTTCATCTATTTGATGATAATTACCATTTCTCCTATAAATTGAACTTAGGTTAAAAGTTTTTTTTTTTAAAACCCAATTCAATATGAAACTTCTAAATTCTGTCATTAATTACCAGAATTTAAGCTCTGCCCCAATTATGCCAAAAAAAAAATTAAATTTTTATATTAATTGTCAATATAAAGTCAATGGGAGACAAAATTAGGGATTTTTTAATTTGTATTTTTACCTATTCACACCATTTGTTAATGTGCATGTAACACACACAGAAAATTTGCTCTATTCCAAAAAATTATTGATTGCAATAAGATAACGTCTCTATCTATCAAAGGACTACTGCTTGGTTGACTTGAAGGGATATTGGATTTGGCTCTTTCAACATCAGTCCAAAACACTCTTTTGATACCCATTTGGTGGCACATGCATACATGTGAGACCATATAGATATGGATGACTGAGATCTATTCACACTCAGTCTATTGTATCTGATCAATGGCTTAAATTGGAACACTTTTACTCACCAAGTGATATATATATAGAGAGAGAGAGAGAGAGAGACTCATAAGTTTGAAACTTTTGAACTTGAGTTGAATACATTCCCACAGGTCACACCAGAACATTGCCCCACAACTTATAGACAACTTGAGAATGCAAATATTAAAAGTATTTCTAGTGTTTGGTAGCTGCTCAAAACAATTAAAAAAGCTTTTTTCTAATAAATATTTTAAGAGTATTCGATTAATAATAATTATTTTAAATAAAATATAATTATAAAATAAATATATTAGAAATAATATAAATAGATTAATATAAATATAAGTAGGATGAGAAAAAAATAAAATTTTAATAAAATTTTATTTCATTTTAATTACTATTATCTTAAATGATATGTTATAATTCTCATTTTTCACTCATTTATTTTTTTTTTAATTTTTTATTTAATATTATCTGAATTTTTAATTTTTAAAAAATATCTTAAAAATACTCGTTAAAAAAATCAATAATTTTTTTATAAAACTTTTTTTCCGTATTTTAAAATATATTATATACAGTTAAAATTTTAATTATAATCATTAAATATCAAACTGATAAATATTATAAATCAATACCAATAAAAATAAATTCATATAAACTCAATACTTATCAAATATTCTCCTGCACAAAGATGATATTGGAACTTCTTATTCCCATATCTCAATCTAATCAATTGAAATATGCATTATGAAAGGTTATTTTATATATAAATATTTCCTTTCTACCACAATAATTTGGTATGCTCATTTCTTCTATCCTCTGCAACTCAAGGTGGGCCATGGAGGAAGGAAGTTATCACCATCTTAAGTTTGATCTATCAACTCCATTGTGTATTGATTGATAGTTGTCTACTTTTGAGCAACACATCCAACCAACAACTTGACCTAATAGTGAAATTTTTGTTAGAACAATTACACATGTTGGGTTACAAGCTAACAAAACAAGTAGTAATTTTATCTTCTTCTTTCATTCATGTATCCCCAAAAGGTTGCATTTTAGTGAAATTAATAGACCATATTACACCTTAAACCTAGAGTTTTAAAGTGTACTTGAGTTGAATACAGTGGAAGCATGCTCAACACTCAGCAGTCCAATTGAAAAAGTGATTAATTGCTCAAAACACTGCCTATTTTTTCCTATCAAGACACTAATGATGAGGCCCATAATCAGGAAGCTGTCTGCCTAACCTATGTTCTTTTTTAAATGTTCATTGCTAATATTGATTAATTATTTAATTATAAGAATGCATTAAACACAGCCTAGGTGCTGACTAGCTTATTAAACAATTCCATTGAGGCACATGCACTTCAAAGTGCTCATTGGCTTTCATTGATCAATAGCAACTTTTATCCTTTATATCATATAATAAAATTAAGCCTCGACACTTTTTAGATCCCATGTTTGATTTATGTCGTTATTGAATATTTGTATTATTTGCTATAATTTTAATTTGAAGAATTTCAATTTATTTTATTTTTTTTATTAAATTCATATATATATATATATAAAGAGAGAGAACTTCAAAGTCAATGAATATGGCATGATCTCTTTGTATTTATTAGAATAAACTTTTAAATTATATAATAAAAATGATATCGTTTTTTAATTTTTGCATATCATTGAAATTAATGTATATTTTTATGATATATTTTATGATGTATATCTAAATAATGATATAAAAAGATTTATTTCTTATTTTTTTAATAATAATTTTATTTATAAGATTTAAACTCTAACGTTTATTTTTTAAATATTTTTGTTTAATTAATCCTTAAAATATCAATATATGCTCTTGATTGCTCAATTATAAAACTAGTTAAATTTTGGCAGGTGGACTTCAAATATACAAAAATGGAGTATGCTTTAGGCATTGTATCAAGTTACCAAAAGCAAATGGTCTCATCTCTTTAGGCAAATATTTAATGCTCAACGCCTTCATAATTAGACAGTGAATTTTAGATATTTGTATAGGAACAAAAGGAAAAGAATCCCCCAAAAGGAACACCTAAGAATTCTTAGCTAAATTTGCAAAAATTTAAGTAACAGGCAATGAAATGTAAAGCGAGCAGCCTATCATGTACTAATTAATTGTCTTATAAGACTCTAAAATGTTGAGTTGTCTCCCTTCTGGTAAGCCTATAAATTAAGGAGTGGGAATTGTAATATCTATTGAAATAACTAAGCAATTAAAAGTTTAGAAAATTTAGGTATAAAGGAAGGATTTGCAATAGCTATAGGTGTCAACATACAATAAGTTGACCCTGATTAGACTATATAAATCAATTTCAACTAAAAGCTGCTTTAATTGGCCAACTAAAAATTTCGATTATGGTAAAATTTCTCTTTAATCGGTAAATTTCATAAGCAGCTATAAGCTGCTTTTAACGATTGACGATTTGACAATCGCACTTTTATACCAATCGCACATTTAACCATCGCTTTACTAAACACCCCCTAAATAGTTTTAACTTTAATTTATGCTAAATTTATTTACTATGTTTTGTATTTATCCCTTTTAAGGAATGAAAGGAGAATTTCATGTTTTTTTTAAAAAAAAAATTGATACATGTTTAAAAACTATTTAGATGTTTAATTATAAAACTTAATTATCGTTTAAAAATATATGTGTCAGTAATTAAAAAATTAAAAAATATTTAAATATTTAATTATTAAAAATCAATTCTCAGTTTGTATTCTTTAAATCAATAAAATTTAATAACAAGTGAAAATTATAATTCTCGATTAAAATTTTTATCAATTAAAAAAAATATTTTTATCTTAGATTACAATCAAATAACTTGTGCCATCAATACTAGTAATAAGACAGTTATATATATAATCTAATATATATTTTTTAAAAGTCAAAAACATTTTAACCATAAAATAATTTATGCAAAACTTAATCTGATAATTCTGATAAACTCCCAAATAATAAATTTATTGTTGTGTTAATTTAGCCAATTGGATATGTCATATTTATGAAGGACAAGATTTTGATTGGAAAAAGGAAGCATTAGGCCCACTTCTATTCTCTACTATGGACTACTAATAAGGGCTTTGAAAACGATTATGTGATGTGATAGATTTCTCTTATCTTCTTCCATTAACAAGAAACTGAGCTTGTAAACTGCCTCACCATTGATCCACACAAGAGCCTACAATTACAAATTTTCTTTAATTAAAACAGTTTATTGTTATTATTATATATAAAAATTTATTTGGAAATAATAATAATAAATATCTTGTTGTAGGGCGCAAGGGTATCTATCGATCTTCTTTTGTTTTTATATACGAGGTTTTGTTTTCTTATAAATACTCTGTTTTTTCACTTCAATTGATCATCACAACAAGGTAAATTCAGTTTCTTCTTTCTCATTAATTTCTAATTTTTTATGCATATATGTTTTAATTATTGTTATTATTTTTATAATTTTCTTTTGGAAATTTCTTGTTCATAATTTGAATTATCCACCTCTCTTCTATATCAACCTATTGTGGCTCTGTTTTTCTCTGTGTCTTCTTGTTTTCCATGCTTGTCAAAAATTATAGTAGCAGAAGCTTCCAAACTGATATTTTGAAATTGTGGAATCTAATTCTCATTTCAAGGGAATTATCGGTTTTCATACCTTGTATTACACGTAAGTTGTTGAACTTTAAATTGATTTCTTCTTGTATATCTACGTATATTCACAGCCTACAGTTGCACTCATGTGCAGTGCTATTAAAATGACATGCTTTTGTAATAAATGATATGTATACGATTTTCTTGTTAATAGTTTTGTTGGGACATGCAACTAAATTTATTTCAGAGGGCTAAACAAGGCAACAGGAAGCTAATTTGTTCAGTCACCATAGAACCCCTGCCTAAGCAAGTTGAATAATCCAAAATGGACACCAAAAGAAATTTTGAAAGTTTACAAGTTGCCAGATTACTACTATGATTCGGTGTAGATGAGCTCTCAATTACTGCTTTGCTGCGGTGTAAATGAGCTTTTTTAAGTTCATTTTTTTACTATTGATACTATCAATTTCTTTAATGGCTTTTATTTGTTTTGTTGTTTCAGGTGGATTTGAATTTTACACTGGGGGAGGAGAAAACAATTGCTAGTTAAAAAATAACTGTTTTCCCTAGAGTTGAAGGTAATTATACAATTTTTTTAGATCATTGGTAGGAAGTAATTACGAATGTTGCTTTTACAAAACCATTGGTTCAAATCTTAGCAATAATTAGTCTATGCTGTGGATTAGGTTCTTCTCCCCAACTGGTTTTGGATGGGAGCAATCTAAAATTAATTTCGATCAAGGTGTTGTGGGGAATTGAAGGTGGTTATTTTTTTTTTTCTCTTCCAAAAGATGACTTAGGCTTGTAGTTTGTTTATCAGCATAAATGAGATTTTGTCCATGGGAATGGCTGTTTCTAACTCCCTACCTTGGGAATGTCTATAGGGGCTTTACAAGTCATCTGTAAATTTCTCCACTCAATGTGAAGCAGAGGGTTTTCACAAAATTACATTTTATCAGGTTAATTAATTGAAGAAGCTTTTAAATCTACTATTCCTTGTTACAAAATGCCAGCTTGATTCCACTTGTTGCATTTTAATTTGATAACAGGACCAACCTGATATAATGGCAAAATACACGTCGGATTGAAGCTGATAAGTAGTTATACTCAGTGTTACTGTCCAACGGAAACCTCATAAAACAAGGAGAACTTGAGGTGAATTTCGGTTATGAAGAATTACTAATGGCCTTCTCCTGCCCAAGTGGTTTGCACTGTTCCAAATATTTATTCTGCTTCTACTTTGATTGCAGGGTGGCAATCATTACGCTCTTTGGGAGGGTCCCTTCAAGAAGCCTTGCTATTTGTTTCCCTTGGTTGCTGGACAGTTGAAGAGCAGAGATGATACTTTTGTTACTCGGTCTGTTCGGAAGGTCTCACTAAGAACTTGGACCCCAGCTCAAGATATACCAAAGATGAAACGGGATGAGGATGTTAGTACATTCAATCCTAAGCTGTTTCCTAGCCATAATCTCAAAGTTATTTTATTGTTCACGATGTAAAGAGCTTTGCTATTGTATTATTCTTCGCGCAGGTTTTTGGTCTTGAATATGATTTGGATGTCTTCAATGTCATTACTGTTCCAGATTAACATGTAAGTTACATTTTTGGTTTGGTACTTAATGTTTGCTAAAAATTAACCCCATGCCATTTTATGACGTTAATAAATATCTTTTACACTCCTATGCTTAATCATCGATGCTACTTGTATTTTGATTGTTTACCAGGGGAGCTATGGAGAAAAAAAGTCTGAATGTAAGCCTTAATAACTTTTTCTCTAATTTATCATCATTGATATCTGATTATTTCACTTCAATCTTTTCTAAATTTCTATTTGGATTGCTTGTCAACAGATTTTGAATTCCAAGCTTGTTTTGGCATCTCCAGAAACTGCTTCAGATGCAGATTATGCTGCAATTTTGGGAGTCATTGGTCGTGAGGTTGATTTTTAAAGGTATGTGATGAGAAATCTGTCTGTGCACATGAACTACTTGTTTTATTTTTTGGAGACTTTTGAATTTGAATCTCATTGTGAAATAGATATACCCGCTTATTGGAGGATTTTGCGGTTCTCCTGTGAATTTTCCATGCAGAGGATGGATCGGGCTATAAATTCTTGGCGGAGATTGGTGGTGCAAGTGGACAAAATTAATCCTCAGTTGGCCTCACGGATGGTGTCAGCCTTATCTAGATGGAGGCGCTATGATGAAACCCGGAAAGTCCTTGCCAAGGTAACTAGCTGATGCAATTTTCAATGTGCAAACTTATCAATTTTACATGATAATTTTTAATATGCAATTATTTGGAATGACCATCCAAAAGGGATTTTTTATGAGGAAAATATCAAACAACCATCCAAACTGCTGATCAGTGGACAATTTCTTAATATGCAAATTCCCATGGTTTTTTGCAGGCACAGGTGGAGATGATCGTGTCTGCCAATGTACTGTCTGAGAACGTGTTTGAAATTGCCTCGAAAAGTTTGGCTGCTTGAATGCCAATAGTTGCATTCTATAAAGAGAAATAAGTAATGCTTGCTTCATTTTCTAAACCCTAATATGTTTTTTGCCCATTCTAGTTGTCTGTGCTCTAGAAGCTACTGCTGGATTCTGAAGCTCTCAAGACACATCTACATGATAAAATGATGTTTAAATTAAACCCTATTATGAAGTAAAAGAGGTGTGGCATTTTATTCTTGTCAAGTAGAGTGACCATTTTCTTTTCTACATCAGTTTCATTTTATTTATTTCACTAATTGTACATAAATAAATATATTTTACATATTTATTAAAAAAAATCTAATTATTAATTTAGCATAATGAAAATATAACAACTTAAATTATAATAATTTATTAATTAAATGACTTATTTACTATTAATATATTATTTAAAATAAAATTACATTAATAAAAATAATTAAAAAGACTTATATTATATTTATAATTAAAATTAAATATAAATATAAAAATCACATTACATTTATAATTAAAATTAAATATAAATATAAAAAATATATAGTAATATTCATTTAATCATCTGAGTTAGTATATTCTTCCCATAAATGATCAATTAATGAATTAAATTACTTATATTTTAATCTACGTTATGTTATTATATTAATATATATTTTAAATATTTATAGTAATTTTAATTAATATTATCAGTGTTGATATTTTATATTAATATTTATATTTAATATATAAATCAATCGAAATTTAGTTTTGACAATTCGAGACCTAATCAAATTAATTGAGACTAAATTCAATCAATTCGAAATCTAATAATAATCAACCGAGACCTATAATTAAATTGAATATATAATATAATAATTATATTTATAATTTGTATTATTTCAAATTCTTATATTATATGTCTAAATTAATTAGTTTTCTTAAAATAAGATTTTTTTTTAAATTTAGGTAATTTTAATTTTATTGCTTGTATTTAATTTAAATATTTATGTAAGAATTAATTTATATATATATATATATATATTTGAAATTTTTTTATTGAAAATTATAATTTAAATATAATGGGACTTTTTTATAAATTAAAATTTTTAAAATTAATTGTTTGTATAAATTAAAAATTAAATAACAAAAGTCAAAAAATGGACTTATTTGTAAATTTTTAGTTTTAATTATAAATTTTTTATTTATAAAAATTAAATAAAAAAAAAAAAGAAAAGAAATGGCATTGATGAAACTGTTCATGATATTATTTTATAGTGATGGAATAAAGTCTAGTTGGAATAACTATTTCACTGTAAAATGGTGTAAAATACTATTTTACATTAGCAGCGTTGGAGGTCTTATGTTTAGGCAATTTAAAATAAAAACAATTTTTTTTCTTTTCTTTTTTAGAAAAAGTTTTTTTTTTTATCTCTGTTTGGTCACCATTAAATTCATAGACATCTGCTAAGGTCTTGCAGTCAAAAGTTTTATTTTATTATTGTATTATAGTTGTTGAAAAGTCCTAGAAAAAAAGTGGAAATCTTGATATTTTACTCCCAAACCATTTGACTTGAGATTAGGCTGCTCTATTTTAAATTTGCTGAACACTAATTTGTCATGTGATCCAACATTTCTATTACTACTACTAGTAATAATAATAATAATATATGCTGAGATAAATTTATTTTTTTAATATTATTTAAATTTATTTTTTTAATATTATTTATTATGCATAAGAAATAGATGGAAAAATAAACATTTTTATTGTGTAATTTATTTAAATTTGTATATATTTAAAAAAATTGAAATATTATTTAACACTTGAACACATTTTAATACTAAAAGTTTTTTTGAATTATTATATTTGTTTTAAAAATTCTTGTCTCATTCATTTTGAAGGGGAAAAAATAGAAGAAAGGATATGGGACAATGCAAAATTATTAGTGAGTATTTTACCTTCTTTTGACCAATGAATGCAATAATTAAAAAATTACAATCCTATCTAATGAATTGAAGAAAATTATTGAAGTTTTTTTCCTTAATTTTTTTTTTAAATTGTAATCAAGAAAATCGGATTCGAATTTAATATTTTATAATTTTAAAAATAATTTTAATATCATTTAATTAAAAATTTATTGATTATTAAAATTATTTTTAAAATATGATATTATGAATTTGAATTTTTTAATTGATTTCTAATCAATAAAATAAAAATAATTAAAGATTAGGTGGGACATGCTTACTATGTATATATATTATGTTGTCATGATTTTATTTGACCAAACTAAAAAGCCTATGAAGTGTGGCATTGTTTTAGGGAACACTATATAACTAAACTCTTAGAATTTAGAATTGATTAATTAGAATTAAGGAATAAATTAAAAAAAAAATGTAGCAAAAGGAGGAAAAGATGAAAGTGAATCCTCATTATCATATGGCTGCCTTGTGAAGTGATTGTAAAGGGATGGTCAAAAGACAATGAGAAGTTTTGGTATAAAATGGTAAAGGCTCTATTGCCATGTGGGTTTATTGAGATAAAGGGTGGGAGAGGTTTTCTTTTTTTCTTTTTTTGGATTTTTAGGCACCAAATTTCATAAAAGCTTTAGCTTTTAGTAGGTTTGATACTTTTATTTTCCCCAAAATCATATTGAAAATTAATTAAAAAAACTTTTAGTGAGGCTTTTATGTTTTTTAATTATTTTAAGGTATTGTAATAATATTTAATTTGATAACTTTCATTATTATTAATTATTATTAAATAAATATAGATAATTAAGAAAATAAAAATAAAATAAAATTATTATTTATATACACAATGTTTGAAATAATTTTTACACTATAATTTAATTCAATTACATTGATGAAACTGAATTAAATTTAATTTTTAAATAAAATTTTATATTAAATTTTCAAATGAGTGCTCTTAGAGTAATTATTTAAAAATAAATAATTATAAAAGAATTATGTTAGATAAATATAAATAAATTAATATAAAAATGAATTGAATGAGAAAAAAAAAGAGATTTTGATAGAGTTATATTTTGTTACAAATAATATCATTTTAAGTGACAGATCAAAATCTATTTTTTTACAGAACTCGTTAAGAATTAAAAATTAATATAATTGTAAATAAAAAAATTTAAAAATAAAATAAATGATTGAAAATTATAAATTTTGACTTATCACTTAAAATGATAATAATTATAACGAAATACAATTCTATCAAAATTTCATTTTTTTCTCGTCCAACTAATTTTTTTATATTTCTCTAACATAATTTTTATAACTATATTTTATTTCTTAAAGTGTATTCTAAGGGAAATAATTTGAAAAATGAAGATATTTTATTACAATTATTATTATTTTAAGTGATAGGTTAGAATTTTTACTTTTCATTTATTTATTTTATTTTTAAATTTATTTATTTAATATTATTTAAATTTTAATACTTTTAAATATTCGTTAGAAAAACTTAATACATTTTTTTCTTCTTAATGGTATTAAGAAGAAAAAGGAGAAGAAGAAGAGGATAGATGGGATGATTTTGGCAAGGTGGGGTTTGATTATGGAAGAAGATTAACTTAATAATAATAATAATAAAAGGAGGGATATTAGGGTTGAAATAACCAATTATTTAAAAGATTAGAATTAGAGAACCGTGCAAGTTAGTTTAAAGTAAAGAGGAAGAATTTTTAGAAGAGAGTGGGGCCCTTTTACCGAATAAAAAGAGTAGGTGATGTGCGCACGAAAGCTATAGAGAAGCAGCAGCCGAACAAGAAGTGGATGCCTACGCACAAACACACGTGCTCACAATTCACAATATTTTAATATTATTTATTATATAAAAACATATATTTAGATAAAACCTACAACTAATTGGACAAAACTACCCTCAGACAAAGGCAAGTCATTGCCGTGTTTGACTTCGAAAGCGTTAATTATATTTATAAATTATTTTTTAGTTTTTATTATATTATATAAAAACACATACTAAAATTACAGAGCGTTTGAATTTAATTAAAAAAATTTATTTTAAAATTTAAAATATATTAAATAAATTTTTTAATATTTATGTAATTAATTAAAAATATTATTTTGAAATTTAAAAATAAAAATTTAAATTAAATATAATATTTTTTTTTTAAAACAGTATTTTGGAGTTACTATCCGATCCAACTCCTATATATCACTCGAAAACAAAACTCAGATTCCTATTTAGATTTTCTCGAGAAAATTCAAAATTTTCCTGCAAATACAACTGAGATGAGAGGAGTTAATGGAGACTCCAGACCTTCCAACAACCCTTTGGACACTATAAACGCTGCCGCCTCCGCCATCGCTTCAGCCGAGAGTCGTGTTCCTCAAGCTACGATTCAGGTACTTCCTTTTTTTTTTTCTTTTTATTGATTTTAAGATTTTTTTCAGTTTCTTTTTCAATTTTCATTCTTTCAATTCAATCGTGTTTGGAATCATTTGGGTGTCAAATTATTAATTTTTTTTTTCACAAAATTTCGCGTATAAAGTTTATTTTTATTTTTATTTTAAAATTTTGGAGTTTTGAGATCCGTTGATGATTGATTTTATTGATTGACGATGCTATTGTTCGATTTTGGTTTAAATTAAGTGCTTTTTATGATTATATTGTTATTATTGGAAGCAAAAATTGAGACAGAATTTGCTTTCAAAAGCAATGAAGTGCTTCCAAAATAGTATGATGATGTATTGATGATTAAATCTCCTTTTAGTGTTTAAAGGTTGACTTCTGTTTGGTGAAAGTGTGTGTGATGTTTTGTTTTTTGAAGATGAAATTGGGTGTTTCTGAACAGTTTGATCTCTGTTCTTCAAAATTTGTTATTATAAACTCTCTCCTCTATGATTTTTTTTACCATACAAATAAAGGTTTAATATAATTTTCCCGCTCATGAAAATTCGCTAGTGGTCTGGTTTTAATTTTGGTATCTGCTCGTAAGGAAGCTAATTTTAGCATACACATGGCTTGCACAAGATGGGGAAAAGACTAAAAAGTAATGAATTCATTTCAGGGTAAGGGTATGATATCATTTATGATCCATTTCAAAACTCTCGAGTTTCTTGGAGGAGACCATGTGATGATGTGGGCAGCAGACTTAATGTTGGGAGAGTTTCATAAGTTTTCTGCAGCAGTTGTTCTCATGGTTTTGTTCGTTAGTGATTTTTAATTATACCTGTATAATGAACAATCAAACTTATAGCTAGGATAATATGTGTTGGTTTGCTTTTTCTCGAATGATATGGTATGCTGAGCCGCAAGTAGAAGAGTTTAGTTGACTATTTTAATCGGGACTTGATCTGTTAATGTGATATAAACTTCCAAAGTAACTGCCGAATTTTATTTGTCAGAGAAGGTTAAAATGTTTTCTAGTTATGTCAGACACACTTGAGGAGGTGGGAACTAAAGATTTCTAATTATTGAAGTTAATAAAAAATGGTTTCTAATTTCAGATGCCAAATAAAAGGAGCGTAAATTGCTTGCAATGTAATTTTCATTCTAATCATTTTTTTTCATATTATTTGCATATGCAGAAGAGAAGATGGGGAAGCTGCTGGAGTGTATACTGGTGTTTTGGACATAACAGACACAGAAAGAGAATTGGGCATGCTGTTCTTGCTCCTGAAACACCTGCTCCTAGAAATGATTCTTCCATGGCAGAAAATCCAACCCAAGCACTTACGATCACGCTTCCCTTTGTTGCACCCCCCTCATCTCCTGCGTCTTTCCTTCAATCAGAACCTCCTTCTGCCTCACAGTCACCAGCAGGTATACAGTCACTCACCTCTATATCGGCCAATATATACTCTCCTAGCGGGCCTTCTTCCATTTTTGCAATTGGCCCTTATGCCCATGAAACCCAGTTAGTCTCGCCTCCAGTATTCTCAACTTTCACTACTGAACCATCAACTGCTCCTTTCACTCCTCCTCCTGAGTCTGTACACTTGACTACACCATCCTCACCTGAGGTGCCTTTTGCTCAGCTGCTTGACCCCAGCGTCAGGAACGGTGATTCTGGTCTGTGGTTCCCATTATCAAACTATGAATTTCAGTCTTACCAATTTTATCCTGGAAGCCCAGTTGGCCAGCTGATTTCACCTAGCTCAGGCATATCTGGATCAGGCACATCGTCTCCTTTCCCTGATGGAGAGTTTGCTGCCGGTGGTCCTCACTTTCTTGAGTTCCGAACGGCTGACCCTCCGAAGCTCTTGAACCTTGATAAGCTCTCCATCCATGAGTGGGGATCGAGTCAAGGGTCAGGAACTTTGACCCCTGATGCTGTAAGGCCTACATCTTGTAGCTTTCCTCTGGATTGTCAGTCTTCTGATTTTGTATCACAATCACATTTGGACAATGGAAACCAAAACGATGAAGTTTCTGATCGTAGAGTCTCTTTTGAATTAAGAGCTGAGGAGGTCTCGAGATGTGAGGAGCAGAATCCAACATCCCCTGTGAAAGTCATGGGAGAGACTGTGCGAAATGGAACAACAATTGCAAGAGAAGAAAAATCTAGTGAAATGGTACATAATTTTGACTACCGTGTTGGCGAAACATCTAACAGCACTCCAGAGAAAGCTTCAATAGATGTAGAGGAGACACCACGACATGAGAAGCATCGGACCATAACTCTTGGTTCTCTTAAAGAATTCAACTTTGACAATGCTGATGGAGGAGATTCCCATCAGACTAATACTGGTCCAGACTTGTGGGCCAATGGAATTGATATTGGGAATGAGGATGGAGCCATAAAGAATTGGTCCTTCCCAATCATGCAGTCAGGTGTCAGTTAGCCAGTATTTAATGGCATCTCCCGATGCCTCCCAAGATGATCTCCACTGGTTGCAAGCAAGCAAGCACCACATTTTTTTGAAGCCAATTGCAGTGAATTTTTAGGGTGTTGTGCAAGGAATCCAGACTGACCCTGAAATGAAGGCTGTTTTTGTGTCCTTCGTGACCTGAAAACAGGGATAGGAGATCATGTTTTTCACTTTTTTTTTTTGCTCAACACGGATAGTGTACTCTCTCTACTTCAGGCAGAAAGATGAACCAACAGTAGTAGATATTTTTGCGTTATCTTTTTCATCTGTAATATAAATAACGAATAGGACAGTTTTACACTAATAATATAATTGCAATGAAGATAGATGTCTAATTAATGACATGCTAATGAAAATACAATTTTTGCCACTGAAAATACAATTCTGGTTGCTCTCATGGGATCTGAGTCCAGTGTTTTGTTTTTGTCATTGTTGAGCTAGTGTTGAATTTTGCCCCTTTTAATAGAAAAAAAAAATTGGTAACTACATATGACTATGAGGTGTCTGGATAGGTGTTTTGTAATTATAAATTTGAAATAAAATATTTTTAACTATTATTAAATTTTAGTGATTTGAATAAGATAAATCGATAATTAATATTTATTTAAATACTAAATAATTTTTCAATTACTTATACATATATTTTTATGTTCATTTATCACGTCAATTTGCATATTCATAAATATTAAATCTCATCTCCTGATAATTAATATTATTTCTCACCATTGTAAAATGAAGCCTAATGATTATTTTTTTTCCTTGAACAATTCAAGTCTAAATAAGCGGAGTTAAAGTGTAATTCAATTTAATTTGATTTATTTATAAACTTAAAAATAGAATTTATGATCAATAATAAGCATATTAACACCAAATAAACTGAATCTAACTTGCATAGATATATTAATAGAAACGTAATAAATTTATTATAGAAATGTTATGCATGTTTAACTTGATGCCTAATGTATCTTATATTATTAAACATAAACTACAAATTTATGTTTTTAAATTAATTTTATAATAACTACTAATATTTCATTCAACACTTCGACTAAGCCGATATTTGATTTGAAAATTTTAAGTGAAAAATTTCAGAAATTTATGAATTATGCTTAAATTTATTAATTAATTAATAAAAAAATAGTCAAAATTTATCGATTATCCAAAATTTATTATTCACTATAATCTCTCATTTTGAGAATTTTTAAAATTTCAAATAAAATATGAAATTTTAAAAAATCTCTCATTATAATAAATAAAAGATTTTATAAATTATATTTTTATTATAAAAATATTATTAAAATTTATAAATATTATTTTTAACTCAAATAAATAAAATTTTATAAATTTATAAAATAAAAAATCTAAATTTTTAATTTTATAAATTTTAATAAATTTCATAAATTTCAAAATCTTCAACCAAACGTGAACTGAACGTTTTCTATTTAATCTAGATTAAGAAATCTAAGTAGAGAACATTTTCATCAAGAAACCATAAATAATAATTAAATAAAAAAAAAAAGTCAAAACTCGAGAAGTTTCTTTCAAGTTTCGAGAATTTAGTTTCCAAGAAAAAACAGAAGAAAGAAAGAACAAAAAAAAAAAAAAGGTCAATTGCTGCTATCTCATCCTTGTTGACAAAGGCTACATAAATCATGACAAAAACATGGTGTTATAGATATATTATATAATATGAATTACTTGTCTTTATATGCAAGAAATAAATTTAAATAATTCTCACAGTATATCAAAATTTCTATTTATTTTCTGAGTTGGAACTTAAGATATTCTAATTCCATATTCTTTGATATAATCATTCCAATTAGGCATTATTAGCATTATAAATTTTGAAAATTTTTAATATATTTTTTAGTTTATTTTTTAATTTTTAATAATTAAATATATAAACTCTGAAAATTATATTAAACACATGTTACTGATGCTTAATAAGCAAATAATTCCTTTATTATTATTATTTTTACGGTTGTAAAAAAAAAAAAAAAAGTGTAAAAGTAAAAAACATGGTCTACATTAGACGGCTCCGTTTTAACAGCCGATTATTACAAATTTTTCAACGCTGACCATAAAACTGTCATGCGGTCAGACAAAATCGTCTCCATGATTTCTTTTTTGACATGTACACAACATTTGACCTTCTAGAAAACCACCGTTTTCTCTCCTATAAAAATACCAGCTTTCATTACCACAACCAGCAGTCCATAACCAATATAGCCACCGCGGCAACAGTTATTAGAGTTCTGGAGTTTCAAGAAATTAGAAAAATGCCTCCTTTTGGTACAGCTATGCCTGCTTTAAACAACCACCTTAATCACGGTCGTGGAATTAGTCCACAATCAGATATAATTACAATTGATGTCGGCGGCCAAATCTTTCAGACTACAAGGCAAACCCTTGCTTTAGCTGGACCCAAATCGTTGTTTTCTCAACTCGCTGAGTCTACTCAACTGGGTTTGGGTCCTCGATTCATCGACCGAGACCCTGAGTTGTTTGCTATACTTCTTTCTCTGTTAAGAACTGGGAATCTCCCTTCAAAGGCTAAAGCTTTTGATATTGAAGATTTGATTGCAGAGTCTAAATTTTATAATATTGAGTCTCTTTTAGTTAACTCTGTATCGAATCCTTCTCAATTCGATGCTTTTAATCTCGAAAAGTCGCTGACTTTGCCTTTGAATGGCCGTGATTTTGTTTCTACCATGGCTACAACTCCGTTTGGGACCTTGCACGTTGCTCACGGTAGCAAAATTACGTCTTTTGATTGGTCTTTGCGCAGGAAGTCAACCATCCTGACTCAGTTCACCGCAATCGATTCTCTCTTGGCGATTTCTCCAAATCTAGCGGCCGCGGGAGCCACAGATTTCTCGGGAATGCAGATTCTTGACCTCAAAAAGGGTTTTGTTAAGGAGACTTTGAGTTGGGAAAACGCGACTCGATCGAGCTCGACGGTTCAAGCAATTGGGTCGTCGCCGGAGTTCTTGTTCACAAGTTTCGAGTCGGGCCGTAGGAACTCCAACTCGATCATGGTCTATGATTTGCAATCGTTTTCTCCAATTACTGAGATTGCTCACTGCGAGATTTACGGGGCAGAGCTTGACTCGGCCATTCCAGCCACGAAATTGCAGTGGGTGGAGAGTTATAATATGGTAATGGCATCTGGGTCTCATAGTGGGCCCTCTGGTATATTGGGGAATTTGAAATTGTGGGACATAAGGTCTGGAAATGTGGTCTGGGAATTGAAAGAAAGAGTTGATTGTTTCTCTGATATTACTGTTTCAGATAGTTTATCAGCAATCTTTAAAGTTGGTGTGAATTCAGGAGAGGTCTTTTTCACAGATTTCAGGAAATTAGGTAATAGGGATACTAATCCTTGGGTTTGCTTGGGAGATAAGAGGAAAGTGCTGAATGTCAAGAAAGAAGGAGCTGGCGGCAAGATTGAGGCTCATGGGAATCAAGTGTTTTGTAGTAAAGGAGGGGATATGGAGCTTTGGTCTGAGGTTGCTATGAATTCTTCGAAGAAAACCGAAGATGGATTGCCAGAAAGAGTGTTCAGGAGGAATTTGATGGGGAGAGTGAAGGATATGGGAGGATCAAGGATAACCAACTTGGCTTTTGGAGGGAGCAAAATGTTCCTGGCTCGGAAGGATCAGCAATCTGTTGAGGTTTGGCAAAGTTCTGTAAAAGGGGAATTTAGATTTTGAAAATTGCTGAGTTAGGAATTGATAGATAATTTTATGACATGAATTACTTATTTTTTTTCGTATTTATCTCTTAGTTTGATTCATTCAATTGTAAATTCATTGTATTATATCAAAATTATAATGTGACTGGGTATTATGATTGGCGTGAGATAAAAAAAAATTTTCCCAACATTTTCTGCTTGCTACTTATGTGGATGATTATCAAGGAAAAGGTGTTTGCCTCAGATTATTGGTTTGTGCATTTCGTCCTTAAAAACGAAATTTGATATAAATTTGGAATGTTGAAGTTAAATGATTGCAATCGTACTGTATCATAATCCAAAATGACAATAATTTTCTGAATTTCATCAAATTTGCATTGGGAATTGTAACAATGACCCACTAGCATTTTTCTAGCAGGGGCTCTATTTCCTGACGCAACAGCACCTAAGTGGGCGTCTTTATGCTTTATGATGCTATCAGAGCTAAATAATTTCACCTATGTGTCAGTGATTTTATAATATTAATAAATCCAGTTATTGTCTTTCCAGAAGTTTCTTCATCTGTTCGAGTTCGAAACATCTATGAAATATGTCTTACTATGCTGGTTTTTGATCCTTCATGTGGGTGTTGGAGATTAAGGTGCTCTTTACTGATAAGGGCAACTTAGTTTGGCCTAGCTAAAATTCTATTCAGGTATTATTTTTCAATGCATGCTGCACAAATGGTCATTAAAAGACAATATGAAATGTCAGGGAAGTGTGGGTACCATATATAGAAAATCTATAGAATAGCCCATTTGAAATTCATACAGACTATATAATTGCAAGGTTTTGCTTTATTTCCACATGGAGATTTAACATAATCATTTTATCGGTTTTATCATTTTCTTAGAAAAGAGTAATTGTGTTTTGGACCTTTTGGTTGTAACAGTCCTATTCTTAAGTTTATCGATAGAACATTTTGATCTTTGATGTATGTACAGGTTTTATATTATATGCATGAAATTTTGAGTTGAATAGGTATATATTACATGCTCAGAAGACCAGCAGTAAAAGGAGATGCTCAGTCACAGGTTGGAGTGGTGACAATAGTGTTGCGTAGTCTGGTTCTGGTTGCATGTTTACAGAGTCTGCAACCTATTTGATTTTGGAATTCTCAATGTTCGAGGCACTGGCTGCATAGCAACATAAGCCTCTGCTAGAATGATATGCCATTTTACTTTTGAAATTATTGTAAGTGTTAAACTTAAGCAGTGTGTTTTAGACATTTTTGTTTTTGCATTGTTCTGCTCCATGGTGCATTTGGAGCTGTTTTGTTGGAAGTTTCAGAAGGACAATGGATTTCACCAATGAACTTTGAAGATTTATTAAACCTGAATGCTACAGATTTGACATGGAAAAGTGGACATGAAGATTACGGATTGCACTTTTTTTGCTTCCATTAATAATATCTTCTTTATCTCGCAAAGAAATTCTACTGATGATATTTTCAGACAATGGTTGGAAACATCTTTCTATCAGTCCTACTTAGAAGCATATGCATCAGGTTTCTCTTGTGAATTCATACAATTAATCTATTTACAAAGAACAATAATCTGTGTATTTCTGTTGAGAATAATATATGTTAACTCTTAATGTATTTGCCTTTTGACCTTTATTAATTTCTACTACTGCAATTTAATTATATGTATTATCCAAACTGATGTATGTTTTATTACATTACAGAGACAGAGTAAGTGTCGAAAATGTATCTTGAAATGTCATATTTCTTTCTTTCAAGGTGTTTACTTTGCAGTTTTTTCTCAATATTCAGGTTTCTTTCATTCAAAGATCTCTAGTTCAGTAAAAACACTGCAGGATTTTCAAGAAACCTTGTTAAGCCGTTAGAACTGCAAGTTGGGGTTCTGACCTCATCTTGAAAATTGGTGGCTGGTATTGAAGTTCGATGATGAAAGTAGATATTGGTGGCAGGTATTGAAGTTCGATGATGAAGGTAGATGTTTATATGTATGCCGAAGCCTTTTACTGGCATATCTGTGTTAAATTTCAAGTCAATGGGCGAAGAGTAATGAGACAATGTTTCCAGAACTAATTTTTCTTGAGCACAGGCTGTTGATTTGAGGTTGTGAAGAAGGATAAGAGTACTGTTTCCATCTAATGTCAGGATCAAGTATGTAGAACCTCTGATTTGAGGCAGTATTTTATATCAAGAGTCTGTTTGGCATTAGGGATTGAAACTTGTTTTTTTCCAAAAAGCATCATTTTAGATATTGTCAGGAAAAAAAAAAAGAAAAAAAAAATGTGAATAACCTAAAAACAAATTTTAAGAGACTCTAATACATAACTTTATTTTTCTCAACAATAATGCTAAACACATTCTAAATATGTTAGCCTTATATACTGTTTTAAAAAGTATTTTTGGATAATTTGATTATTCTTGTATCCAGACACCATGATTCTGGATACTTTTTTGGTGGCTAGATGCCTAATATGTTATTACATTGTATTAATATAACTAGTTCTTTTTTTTTTATCTAATCTTTTGGTTATATAATGTATATTTATATTTTCATTGAATCTTTGAGAGTGAAGTTCCATTCTTTCTCTAAACTAATAATCTTCTTCTTCTTCTTCTTCTTTTTTTCTAGAAAGAGAGAGAATATAAATGTTTGGTTGGAGTCAGGGGCAAAGCCAGGATTACAGCTCGAGGGGGCCAAGAAAGGAGCGAAACACGAAGAAACAGCAGAAGAATCGAAACACGTGAAAGCAGGGTGGTGGTTAACAAAGTACAAAAGGATGCTGTTATCTTATGTTCTTGTCGGAATGGGGATAGTTCTGCACTTTTCTGATCATTTCATAGGACAATAAAAATTCATAATTTGGTAATGATAAAAGCTTATCAGATCAGATGGGTCCAGCTATACAAGTTTTGAGCTTCTTCTGCTGTATTCCACTCTAGCTCTGCAGTGCCCCAGGCCTTGTGTGGTGCTGTTAATTCACTCAAAAGCATTGAGACAGTGACTGCTTGTAGTTGAGAGAATATATCCATGATGGGGGATTTTAACATGACATGGTACTTGATGGAATTATTAAATAGAAAACTAAGTTTTACATGGAATTTAAACTCCACAAATCCTATTTGGTATCAAATTTGTTTTTTATTAGTGGGATTGACTAAGACTGAGGTTATGGGACCTCTAATTTGATTCTCACAGTTGTTTAGATTTAATAATTTAATATTTCAACATAGGACAAATTATTTTTCTGGAATTTAAGTAAGATGTTGCGAAATTAAGCCACAAGTTAATTATCTTATTTTTTAGGGGCTGTTAACTAAATACTCCTAATTGCCGATTGTTAATATGCGCGTCGCCAATTGAAAAAATTTATATTGTTTGATTGGCCAATTAAAAACTCCGATTATGATAAATTATTTTTTTCAATCGACAAATCCTATAAACAGTTATAAACTGCGAATCCTATAAACAGTTATAAACTGCTTTTAATAATTGGCGATTTGTCAATCACATTTTTACACCAATCGTACATTTAGTGATAGCTCTACTAAACACCCCCTTATTGTGTTACAAAGGGTAGCAACCATAGCAAATTCTGGGCATCAATAACAGCTTTTGCATGGCATTTAACACATGGGAAATTAAGATTTAAGAACAATTATTCATTTTCCTAACTAATTCACATCTTCCTTATTTAAAAACAAAGTTTCACTGGACATGTCAAAAATATGTTAAAACCTTTTTAACTAGACTAATTAAGGAAAAATCTTTAAACTATTTTAATTAAATTTTTTTTCAGTTCTGCCAATATTAAGTTTAATTAGGAATGGTACAATTAATTAACTCTTGACCATCATTAACAGTAAAAATTATTATATTATGTTAATCAATTGTATCATTCTTAATAATTAAACTTAATATTAAGAAGAAAAAAATTGGTCGAGGTAGGTATTTATTTAGGTTTATTGGCCCTATTGGACCTCTTGTTTTAAGTCCTGGTATTTTGCTGCCATTCAAGGAACATTTCATTTTCCGGCTTTTATTTTAACTAAACCATGCAAAAATTTTCCACACCAAAACTGCATTATTGGAAAAAAATTTAAAATAGAGAAGAATTTGAACATGCAAGGGATTTTTTGAATATAAATATATATTAATTTGTGCAAAAAAAATTAAAAATGGAAAATTTTACTATCTTTACTCAAATAATTTATATTTGATATTTCTACCAAGAAAGGGTAAGAAAGATAATTGACTTGAAAAAAGAAATCATGTGAATTATATTATAAGATATAGTCATTTCAAGATCATATAATTAAATTTTATTTATTTATTATATGATCTTTCTAGCTAGTTGTTCATCAAATCCACCAATTGGTCTCATTGCATGTGCTGCATAAGAACAAATATGAAATATTAATCAAATTAGATTTGTCAAACATCTAAATCTTTTAAGATTTTGTTGTTTAAAGTTAATTCTATAGTGAAATGAGTAATGACATTATCAAGTTTTCTAAATATAATTCCAAATAACTAATTAACCCACAAGTAATTTAATCATTAACCCACTTGTTTTCATTTTTTTTTAATTTAATATCCCACTTGTTATCAATTTTTTTTTATTCAATAACATATAAATTATTGTTCTTTTTATTTTCTTTTTAAAAATATGGAATAAGGCCTAAGTTTTGAATCTATTCTTCCTCCAATGAAATGAACACAATACATGATATTGTTCTCAAATAATATGATACATTTTATATGGTAAAATTATTTCTAAGTAATTTTAAAGGTAATTTTTAATTATACCTATATAGTAAAAAATATAAATAGTATTTAAGAGCTTGATTATTAAATTGAGATTTCGTCAAAATTGAAATTTATCAATTCAAATTTTTATAAACTATTTCTAACTATTTAAAAAAATATAATTTAGAGAAGAAAAATATATTTTTTAATTAAATATCAAATATTTTTATTTTTTTATTTAAAATTAAAAATTCAGTGCAATGCAGTAATCATAATATATTCATATTAAATTAATAATAACAAAAAAAAAAACAAATTTTAGTAATATAGTCTTTTGATTTATAACTTTAACACTCATAAGAGGTCATTGAGTGAAAAGAAACAAATTAATATACTTGTAAAATTGACCAAAACTTCAATTCTATATATAAACCCATAGTTTTAATGGAGATCATACCCAAAAAAAAAAAAATCCTTAATTTTCAAAAATTTTCTTTTGCTAGCAACCACCTTGAGATAAATCGTAAACATATAATAAAACAATATGAATCACATCTAATATTAATAAATTAATCAAATCACACATAGTAATTAAAAAAATATTAAAAAATACATAGATTGAAAGGTAAAATAAATAAAAAAAAAAGTTGTAAGCATTCAATAAATCAAAATAAAAGATTATGCATTAAATGAAAATTTCTTAAGCATATTTATATATTTATTTTAAAATAATTATTAGAATTTGAATCTTATCGAAAATATTTATAATAAAAAAATATATTTATATATTTAAATAAAAAAAATATGTCAGTAATGTTATTTTGAATTTATTTTTTAAATTAAATTACAAACAAAATATAAAATATTGACTATATAAGAAAATTAAAGTATGCCTTTATTAGTTCTATTTCTAAATAAATTATTATACATGAATTGACTTGAACATGTCAATAATCAATAATAAAATTCAATACAATAAAGTGTTTATTCCAACAATATTTGACTGCTTGTATCACTTGGGATGACACGTTTGATTGGGAATTGGAATTGGTCAAAAGTTAGAATCAATTCTTTTATGATTTATCAATTAATATATAATTAAAAAATTATAATTTTATTAATAATATATTCTTATTTAGTATAAATTATTTTGTTATAATTAAATATCAAATTAAATATTTTTTTATTTAATTATATTTTATTTGATACTAAATTTGATTCTTATTTTGAAAATATTAATTAATTACAACTCAAATTTAAGTGAAAATTCATTAACATTAAAAATATAAAAATAAACACAATTGCGTAAAGCATGATAAATGGAATATATTGAGTAAGACAGTAAGTGTTATTTAAAAAAATAAATATAAATGAAAAAAAAATTCATGATCCCATGCTTCATGTATCATTTTAATTCTATGTTCTTCTCGTTTCATTGGTTTACTAAACAATAAAATTTTTGACTTCTTACCATCAAAATCAATATTTTGTCAAACTAATGGTCATGATTTCACGTAATAAGTTATTACCATACATCACGCATCTTACGGGTCTTCCATTTTTTCAATAATTAGTATTTTATTACAATTAACGCTAAGACAACTCTCTCTCTTATAAAAAACAAAACACATACTCTCTCTTTCACTGTCTTGCTTTCTCTGAGACTTTTGAGCTTCTCTTCTTGTCTGCGGAGAAATGACACTGCTGTTTTGAGCTATACATTCACCATGAAAACATTTGGTAAGAATTAAGGTTCTTTGCCATGTTGTTTTGAGCTTTTTATTTTTGTATTTTGGGAGCTACTGAATCTTCAACTTTTAAGAGAATTTTGGTGTTTAAAGTGTTCATATGGTTGTTTGAAGTGAATTTGATGATGGGTTTTCAATTTTGGGTACGGTTTTTCATGAAAGTTTGATTCTTTAGCTCTTTAGTTTGTTTAAAGTTTTCTGTTTTTTCTTTTTATGTTTTGGGTTTGAAAATGGTTGAATTTGCAGATCTGTTGTTAATATTTGGTAAACTGTGTTTTGGGTTCTTTAGATTGGGGATGTTATATTGCATTATCATGTAAAAGGGGTATTGAATGATGGATCTAATTCAATAGTGGTTGTTGGGTGTCAAAGGTCTTGTATGCTAGTTTGAGTGATGTTGATTCTCACTCTGGAATTATGTTTTGGGTTCCAAAAATTGACATTTGTCTGGGCTATACCAGTTTGAGAAATGAGATATGGCCATTATGGTTTTTACATTAAGTGATGAACTGAGAGGTTAAGCAGATGTTCTCCACTTGCAAAAATAATACACACAAGACACTGATAATTTTAAGTTAATGCATGTGGGTATGATTTTAGAATCAATTCATCGAGGATTGATTTCAAGGTAGGACTAATCCTAGAAATCACTGTAAACCTTGATGCACGATACTTAAAATAGTTATATGCTAGCTGCAAATGGTGTAGTCTGATTAGAGCTTGCTTATTCTGCTAGTCCTCAAGGCTCTAGCTATATGGTCTGCAAACATGGGCCATATATACCAACAACCTCTAGGTGTTGGTCTCAAATTTTCTGAAAGTTTGACGCCTCAAACGACTGAGAAATTCTTTTCCATGCTCTACATGTTTGCTGATTTTGAGTAGCTTAGCTCTTTTAATTTCTCTCTCTATGCATTTTGTATGTTCTATATTCATTTGTTATGATTACCATACTTAATCTGTCAAAAAACTGATAAAGAAGCACTCATGCAGGCTCATATCTTTCTCTTTGAGACACCTCCATTCTCAGGTTAACATCCCTAAACAGACTTATGGACATTCATTTACACTGTTTATGGGGATTTTGCAGACAAAGAAATCATATCTAATTTAAGTTTTGCATATATGGTTGTTACTGAATTAGAGTACATGCAAGAACTTCTTTATAAATAGGGAGTTTGCCTTAAGTTAGAATTTGCAATTATTGTTTTGTTACATATAAATATGCCTTCATGGTGGGGGAAGACTTCATCCAAAGAAGACAAGAAGAAATCAAAGGAAAGTATCATTGATGCAATACATCGAAAATTCAAGATTGCTTCAGAGGAAAAAGGCAACAGTAGATCAGTAGGATCTTGGAAACGTAGTGATACTGTTTCAGAGAGGGGATCTAGATCACGAGTGCCATCAAGATCACCATCACCTTCCACACAAGTAGCACGTTGCCAAAGTTTTGCAGAGAGGCCTCACGCCCAACCACTTCCACTTCCTGGGGCGTGTCATACTGGCATCGGACATAGTAATTCTGGTATTACTGCTTCAGTAAGACCAGGATTGGATGGAAGCTCCAAGCCTTTGGATTTACCCCTTCCAAAACCTGGATGTGTCCCTAATAGATTAGAACATACCTACACTGAGGGAGATATAGCTACTGCTTCTTTTTCTAGTGTTAGCTCCTTTGATAGTGATTACCCATCTGATTCACGTAACCTTAGCCCCCTCACATCTGACTATGAAAATGGAAATAGAACTGCTACAAACAGCCCTTCAAGGTGAGTTTCTGTATTTGTACTTGAAAATCATGTTTTTAAATGTGCTCTGTGTGTATGTGGTTTTGATTTCTCTTTGACAAAATTTTTCTCTGTCTGCTGAAGTATAAAGCACAAAGATCAATCCCATGCTGTCAGTCAAAAGAAATTCAAAGAGACATTGAAGCCTGCTGATTTTTCACTCAACAATCATATTCCTTCTACATCACCCAAACGGGCTCCTTTAAGTACTCAAGTACAAAATTTACAGAATCCTCATCGAGGAGCACTCTGCAGCGCTCCAGACAGCTCAATGTCAAGTCCTTCTAGAAGTCCAATCAGAGCATTTGGTACTGAGCAAGTTATTAACTGTGGTTTATGGGCTGGACTAGGCTCTGGACATTGCTCAAGTCCAGGTTCTGGTCACAATTCTGGTCATAACTCGATAGGTGGAGATATGTCAGGACAGCTATTTTGGCCAAACAGTAGATGTAGCCCTGAGTGTTCACCAATACCTAGCCCCAGAATGACAAGCCCTGGTCCCAGCTCCAGAATACACAGTGGTGCTGTCACCCCTCTCCATCCGCGAGCTGGAGGTGCTACCATAGAATCACCAACAAGCCGGGGTGATGATGGCAAGCAGCAAAGCCATCGGTTGCCCCTTCCGCCAATAACAATCTCTAATACCTGTCCCTTTTCACCTGCATATTCAACTGCAACATCTCCTTCAGTGCCCCGAAGTCCTAATAGGGCAGACAATCCAACAAGTCCTGGTTCATGTTGGAAGAAGGGTCGTCTGCTAGGGAGAGGTACATTTGGACATGTATATCTGGGGTTTAACAGGTCAGTCCTAATGGTTATAAGCTAAATATTTTAATGCATTTGTGTGTGTGTCAGAGAGAGAGCATATAATTATCAGATAGCTACTTCTGTCGTCAGATCATATAAAGTTATTTTTCTTTTCTATTGCTTTTAATGCTTTAGAGAATTAGATTGCAATAATTATATTTATTAGGGAAAATATCTGAAACCTCCCTGAGTTTTAGCCTATTTAACACCTAGGTTCTTCTTGTTTTAAAAATATGCAATTTGTCTTATACTGTAGCAAGTCAAGGACTAAAGTGCACTCAAACTATTAGATTTTGGGACTAAAGTCAATTGATAAACTGTTGTAAATATTTTTAAGTATTGTACCTTAAGATTAAGGCACAATATAACCTCTACAAATGAATACCGTTGGAACTCATAAATTATCAAAGAGATTATTCACAATTCGACAAATATATGTTTAGTTAACTAAAACTCATTGTATTTTATCAATTTTGTAATTAATCCAATACGAATTAAATGAATTAAACAAAAAATATATAATCAATTGAATATGAATTAATTGAAATGAAATAAAAAAATATGTAATTAATTGAATATGAACTAAATGAATTGAACAGAAAAATTTGTGATAAATTGAATATGAATTAAAAGTAAACAAAAAGCATGTAAAATAGTATTTAGAATCAAATTTTAATAAAGTATCATAGTCTATTATACGAATAATACTGATAAATTATTAATTTATAATATGAACAGGACCATATTATGTAAAAAATTTCAGAAAAAATATTATCTTAGTAATTTGTCGAAATTATTAATTTAACTTATTAGTCCAAATTGGGACTTTAAAATTATTATATAATATATGTTATCAATTTATTAAATATTAATTTTTAGAGGTTAAATTGTATTGCACTTTTAGTAATCTATAAGGATTAAAGTGCATTTTAATGAACTCCACAGAAGCTGAATTATCAACAAATTTGTCATGCCCATTTTTTTTCCCAAGAATATTATGCATCTCTCATTTAATTTGTTGTTTGGGCTTTAGTGAAAGTGGAGAGATGTGTGCAATGAAGGAGGTAACTCTATTTGCAGATGATCCAAAATCAAAGGAAAGTGCGCAGCAGCTGGGACAAGTAAGTTTTCTGTAGTAGATTTGTTGGGACTTTATAGTTTGAAAGCTATGTTTTTTTGGAAGTTTGAAAGCTAATTTTTTTGAAATATTTGTAGATTAGATTCATAATCTCTCTTTCTGCTTCTTTGAGAAAGATTTCTTAATGATTGATAATATTTGGCAGGAAATTGCGCTGCTTAGTCGTTTACGGCACCCTAATATAGTGCAGTATTATGGATTTGAAACGGTAGGTACTTTTACCATTTGCTTCATTGTTAAGGACAAGATTTCTACAAGGTTGCATTATGGAAAGTGTGAAAATAAATAAGTGTTCCTGATCAATATTCTTCTTTGATTAGTACTTCTTTTAAACAATTGCATTCTTGTGATTGTAATTCAAAATTTTAAGGCTACTAAGAGGGTGCAACACTTTATAACTGGGTCTCCTTTTGCAATAAACTATGGGATTTAGTGTTTATTAAATTGTATAACTGTGCCATACCAATACCTAGAACATGGTTTAAAGTGTTGCTGTTTTATATGAATGATTGTTGTTAGATGAATTGATTAACAATCTGTCATTTGGATTTTGTTAACTCAAATCTTTATTCACCGAGCAGGTGGATGATAAATTATATATATACTTGGAATATGTTTCGGGTGGTTCCATCTATAAACTTCTTCAGGATTATGGTCAGCTTGGTGAAATAGCCATTCGTAGTTACACTCGACAAATCTTGTCTGGGCTTGCTTATCTGCATGCAAAGAACACTGTCCACAGGTGAGACTTTTTGTTGCTATTTCATTGTCTTAATATACTAGACATTTTATCAAATATTGGAGCTTAATTATGCTTAGCCCTCGTTTTTGTCTTATCCAGAGACATTAAAGGAGCAAATATACTTGTAGACCCCAGTGGCCGTGTCAAACTGGCAGATTTTGGAATGGCAAAGCATGTAAGAATATTCTTCCAAATTCTTTTGAAAATATACTGTCATTTATATCTTTCGCAATCTAAGGAAATAAATCCCATATGGATGTTAGGTGGTTAGTTTAGAGAAACAAGAATGAGAAGATGCTTTTATGCATATTTACCTCAGGCTATGTGTTCTAACCTGTTTTATCTAATTAATCTCCAGATTACTGGGCAGTCTTGTCCACTATCATTCAAGGGAAGCCCTTACTGGATGGCACCTGAGGTCAACATTGTTTTACTGTATACTTCAATTCCACCATTCTTTGTGATGATTTCAAATAATTTCTTTTAAATTCATTAATTGTTTTCAGGTGATAAAGAATTCAAATGGTTGTAATCTTGCTGTTGATATATGGAGCCTTGGGTGTACGGTTTTGGAGATGGTAACAACAAAACCACCATGGAGCCAGTATGAAGGGGTTAGTAATATTAGTTTCAAAACTCATATAACTTCTATTTCTATACAATAGTTTATGATATATGGCATTACTTGTACAAGTGAACATTTCCCTTGGTGAGATGAAATGTGGATTGTTTGACCTGTTTCTAATCCCCTATTTTGCTTTGTTGGCTTCTTGAAAGGTTGCTGCTATGTTTAAGATTGGAAACAGCAAGGAACTTCCTGCAATTCCTGATCATTTGTCAGATGAAGCAAAGGACTTTGTGAGGCAATGCTTGCAAAGGAATCCATCACATCGCCCTACAGCTGCTCAACTTTTGGAGCACCCTTTTGTGAAAAATGCTGCTCCGATGGACAAACCAGTTTTGATTGCTGAGCCTTCAGAAGCAACACCTGTAGTTATGAATGCAGGAAGAGCTATGGTATTGGGGATTGTCTTTTTAGTCCATGCTACATTCATGTCTTCAGTGTTGCCATTATTAGTCAAAAAGTTGCATATGTGTCAATTGCTTTTATTTACATTCAACAATGAATTCTTCCCCATTCAAAATCACTTTGCAATCTGATGACCATTGCTTTCTGCTCTTTGATGACCTAGTGATGGAAATACAATATTTAGAGTTTTATTCATACATTTGATCTTTGCTATTTCCATCATATGAGTTGTTTGCTGAAATGGACCACATTTATTTCTTGCTACTCGGTAATGTAGGTTTAGAACAGTCAATTTTATCATGTAGTCATGGAAATATGCATCCCTATTCTTGTGAATGTACTGTGGGGGCAGGGTTTTTTTTTTTTTTTTTTAATATTTGAATTCGAGTGTACTGGCACCTCTTCTCCCCTTCCCCACCCCTGCCAACCAATCATTGGAAAAGTATTGGCATGTCTAGCCAGCTATACTGTTAAAGTTAACACTACTATATTTTGTTTGCATTTTGTAATGCATTTCTGTTGGCTTTTTAGTGCTCTCTCTTCTTTTATCTGCCTAATCTGGTTTGGCTTTTATGATCTTTGTTGACTCGACTGTTTTTGGTTGCAATCTTGGATTTTCAATTAGGGTATTGGTCATGCAAGAAACTTTGCAGGCTTTGACTCAGAAGAAATTGCTATCCATCAATCTAGAGGCTCAAAAACTGCAGGATCCAGGTCTCTCTCATCTCTCCCTTTCTCCCTCTGCTAATGTGTGTTTGCGTCCAATCTATGTGCGTGTGTGTGGTCATATGCACATAAATAGACACTCATCCACTTGCACAATTTGCACAAATGCATATTCAGGGATGTATCTGGTGAAGTTTGTGTAACATATGTTAGAATTATTTGAAGTCTACTTTGATCTGCTGGAAAGAATGATTAGTATAGGCACTATATTTACCTGAAATCAGAAAGTGTGTTTCTAATTTCCTAGTGGAACAAAAAAGTACATTATGTTTGATATGTTTATCATTCAACATTTTGCAATGAAAATAGAATGTCATAGGCCTAGGGGGAAATCAGTACAAAAGGAGCCTTGTCACCAATCACCATTCATACAACTGAAACAAATAAATGTGGAGGTATGTTTACTTTGTTCAAGGGCGAGGACTGGTTGATATACCACATTGTTTGTTTTTAAATGATGATTAATGTTAAAAAAAATTTATCCATTCATCTTGCACTTGTTCTGTCACATATTGCCCTCATTGCCCCATGTTAATGGGGTATTTAGAATGTGCTCTATTGAAAGGAAGAAAGCCTCTAGCTTTAACTTAAATATTGGTGATTCCATTGTTTGATTCAAAGCCTCAAGAGAAGGTCTGAATCTGCAAGGTTAAAGTCATGACTTAAGTTAAACAATGTCTAAGTTGACTGTTGTTGTATCTAGTTATTTATTTTTAATTCCAAATATTTCTTTATCCATTTTTTTTTTTTTTCCTTTATTCCAGTGAAGTCCATACACCAAAGAACGCATCTTGTCCAGTTTCTCCTATGGAAAGCCCTCTTCTACTTTCAAGGTCCTCACAACATATGAGCGGAAGATTGTCTCCATCTCCTATATCTAGCCCTTGTACTGCATCTGGTGCTTCCACACCTCTTACTAGTGGTAGTGGTGCAATCCCATTTAATTATTCAATGCAGCCAACACCATACTTGCAGGAAAGCATTGGAATGATGCCAAGGTCCCAAAACCTTCTGTACACCAATAGAAATAACCTATACCAAGATCCCAAGCCTGATCTATTTCGAGGGATGTCACAAGCCTCTCATGTTTTTCGGGAGCTGATTTCATCAGATAATGGTGCTATTGAAAACCAGTTTGGACGACCTGGCCATGGGGATCCCAGGGAACTCTACAATGGGCAGCCCGTCTTGGCTGATCGTGTGTCTCAGCAACTCCTAAGGGATCATGTGAAGTTGAAGCCATCCTTGGACCTGAATCCAAGCTTGTCAATGCTTGGCCGCACCAATGGAATCTAGCATGCACTGTAATCCTTTGGCTGGAGAACAATTGCCAGGCATTTCATAAACCATCATGGGGTAATTTCAACGTGTGCCTTTCAAGTCAAGATTGAGCAAGTGATTTAGTTGAATCTTTTGGAAAGCTAAAAAACAGAACCGATTTTTGGGTGCAGAATCTGAATGCTTGGTTGCAGTGTTTATATTGTAAGCAGTTGACAGAACATTACACAAGGAAAGGATGCATAGTTTGTCAGCACTCAAATTTTCTATGGCAACTACATAATTTCACCTCATCTTTAATTAAGCATGTTTACATGTCAGCTATAACGATTCATAAGTTCATCTGCAAATGAAGACCGGTTATACGGAGGAGTAGGAGTGGTGGACGGCCGCATTTAACAGCTCCTTGCTATTGAGAACATGTATGCTGGTGTAAAATACTGTATATGGTGTCACACTTGAAACATAGGAGTTAGAAGAGCTATTACCATTTCTGGACTTCGATGCCTTTTCTTTTCCTTTCACTAATTTTTAGGTGGAGGGATGTTGGTGGGAGTTTAAAAAAAAAACAAAACTGTACAGAAAATTGGGACCAAGTTGGAGTCCAGATTTGGCCAAAGATGACGGTTGAGAATGCGGCAGGTTTGATCTTTTTTTCTTTTGTACATGGGAGCTGGAAACAAAATAGACCGTGGGATGCTCTGCTAATATTGTTGTATCTACCTTATACATTGCAATTAAATGAAATTGAAGAAATCTAATTTAACTCTGTAAATTTATCACTTTTGAATTCCTATAGATAATGTAAAATTGCAAGTCAATTAGAAAACAACTTTACACAAAATAACTCAGCCATCCAATTTCTAGGCCTTATAAGTTTCTCAATAGATGACTGTCATTGCCATTGAATCTAAATGACATAACAGACCATTAAAACCTAAAGAAGTGTTACTAAATACAATATAATGACGGTAATAACAATAAGCTTGACACGAACAGCTGATAATGAGTAGCAAATAGCAACATCAATTTACGCGGTGTAAATTACAAGAGAAATTGATTAATAATTAATTAGGCTTAATACCAGTATTAATTATTTGTTGTTGGTCAAGCTTAAGCTGTAATCCCATAACTTTTTAGCCAAATTTTCATCTTTAACAAGAGGGCTTGCTTTCTGCTATAATAGTTATCATACATCCATGTCGATTGCAGTTATTTGATACAAAGTCAAATTTAAAAAAAAAAAAAAATACCCTAGAAATTGTTCAGAATATGTCCACGTTTTTTCTGAAGAACTCAAATAAACGGAAAACACACACACACACATCCAAGAAACTGTAGAAGACAACAATCCACCCCAGTTAAAAGACTTCAAATCAGAGAGACACGAAGTTTTGCTTAGGCTTAAACTTGATTGCTTAGCTACTTGGGATTGGTCACTGTCAAGCTGAATTCCCATAGTTTTTTGGCCAACTCTGCGTCTTTAGCCTGAGAACTTGGATTGGCCAAGTTACTGTCCATAAAATATTTCCCGGTTATTCCCTTAACCTGTGGATTCAATGCTACATAGCATGTAGTGGCTGCCCCCTGCATTCATGTACCACAAACTAATAAAGCTACTGCATTGCATATTTGCACAGAGAGTTGAATTAGAGCATATCAGGCATTATAATTTGAATATTTTGCAACTAATCCTAAAACACATACCTGCTGGACATTTTTGAGAACATATTTGCCAACCAGAGAAACAATTCCTGCATCATGCCAAGACAACTTAATCTAGAACCAGAAAATTCAAACCCAAAAAATGGACGAACGAACTTATTATGCCCAGTCCCCCCCCACCCCCCGACACACAAAAAAAAACATTTGTTAGACCAAATTAACCTCAATAGACAAAATAATAATCTAAACAGTGTAAAAGAAGAGCTAAAGTGTCAAAGAATTACCATTGACAAAGCTGTGATAGCGCAGAAGATTTGTACCAATTGCTCCAGGATGAAGTGAATTAGCAGTTATATCTACTCCATTTTCCTGTATGGAAAAAACAAAAGTGGGCAGAGCCTTATGATACTTGTTTTGAGATGATAATGTGATTACTATGAGATACCAACCAAAGGCTGATAAAAGAACTCGGTCAAACTTTGAAAAGCTACTACCAAAATTTGACTGCAAACAGAAAGAAAAGGTTCTTGAATCATATTGCAACCACACAATATGCAAGATGTAGGGACATCCATAAGGAAGTTTTTATAATAAGCCATTTCAAAAAATAACAAATTAGTTACATAATTTTAATAACTATAGCATCTCTCAAGGAAAGCAAACAGGAAAAATTGTAGAGGAAAAGAAATTAATTGCTAAAATGAGGAAAAGTACAAGGAAAAATTCTTAATTTGACATGTTGTGAGTAACCTGCTAAGGATAAGAGACAACCTTCCGTAGGATAGTATTCAAGTTTCAACTACTTTTTCCTTCTACCTTTTTTTTTTCTAAATTTTGGATAAAAGCCAATCAATAATTTAAACCACATTGCATGCCTATAAATGTTTTCAAGTTTTTTTTTTTTTTATTTTTTTTTTTATTTTCATTTGTTCTTTAGAAGTTCTCCATGGAATTAACAACATATATATGCAGACCTTTGTGATGACCAAATTTCCACAAGCATGGGGAACATTATTTTATTATCTAGATACCAATTCACCTAGAAAGAATCAAGCTTGGACTTATATATTGTAATGAAAGAGAGGCAAAGAAAAGCAAGTACATTAAGAAAAAAAAAACACAATATTCTCTGTATAATGATAAGAAATCTTAGATCATTGGAAAATTAATTGACCAAAAGGAAAAGACAATGTCCAGCAATAAAGAAACTCAATGAGTTACAGAAATCTGAATCATTCCATGATTTTCATTAATAGAGATTCTAATTATTGAATATTTAAAATGAATTGTACCTTAAGGCGTCTTGCTAGCTCATTAGCATGCAAAATGTTAGCCAGCTTTGATTGTCCATAAGCACCTAAACTGCTGTATCTGTAAATTCATAGGTCCAACAAGAAGGCAACTTCTTAGAAATACTTAGAATACTATCGCTAATCCATATGCATTACAGATTGTACAAAAATCTATATGTGCACTTATGTATTAACAGTATGTCCATGCTACAGCATGTGTTTAGCAGTATCCAAAAATAGGATTCCCAAAAACTTCGGCCAAAGTGGTACCCTGATTCATCATTGATTTTATCAAAACGAATTCCTTCACGATATGCAAAACGGTGACCTTCTGATGATAAGTTAACAATTCTTCCTTCTCTATTGCTTTCACGTGCTGTGTTCTTCATGGTCTCCAATAAAAGATCCGTCAGAAGAAAATGGCCTGAAAAATGATTATGAAATCTTTTAAAGTTTGCCTTCGTCTATATAAGATATTTCAATGTAGAACACCTACTAATCAAGAAAACTAGGTTTTTCATGTTTGTGCTTTCCAAGGGATCTGTGTTTAAGATGCCCGCATATTCAATAACTTGGCATTTGAATCCTTGGTGTCAGATCATTCACAAATTAAAATCACATTATGTTGCATTTTTCTACCATAACAGATATTGCCATCAAACTACAAGAAAAGTATCAAGATGATTCTTACTGTAATCAAAACAATTTGTATAATTACTATAATTACGAACAACTTACCTAAATGGTTCGTTGCAAATTGTATTTCTATGCCATCTTGGGAAAGTGTGAAAGGAGTTGCCATAATGCCTGCATTGTTACTTCCAACAAAGAAAAGGGAATTTTAGTTCTCACCGATCAATTTCAAAAAAATATCCTAAATGGTTGTACAATGTGTTTAATGGGGCTCAGTTAGGAAGAGCATTGTCGTCATAGAAATTAATTTCCATAAAAGAGCAAGACAAAATCAAATAGCAAGCATCAAAACAAGAAAGAACATGCAGACACATCTAAGAGGGATTTATATAGCAAACAGAAATAGAATTCCAGGGAACTCAAATTCTTCAGTTTAGTTCTTACATAAGGAGATTCAGAGGAAGATCCAAGGAACTATACTCGGATGCAAATTTCCTGACTGATGCCATTGAGCTGAGATCTAACTGCATAACATCAATCTTAGCAGTGGGGATTTCTTTAAGTATTGCTTCTTTGACATTCTTACCAGCAACCACATTCCTTACTGCCATAACCACATGTACGCCCCGCAAAGCAAGAACTCGTGCTGTCTCCACGCCAATACCACTTGATGCTCCTGAAATTAGGCCGAAAAAGAATTAACAGAATAATTTCCTAACGACCCATAAAAGGTTGACATTGCGTACATAGTCATTTAAGCAGAAATCAAGCCTCCCACTTAAACACACACAATTGATGAAGACACCAACGGAGAATTATTTCATGGTGCTAAGGTGAAGGATTCAAACCCCCACAAACCTTTCCTCTTTAAGAATTTCCAATGTACTAAGAGCAAAAACACTAACACAAAATTATTAGTAAGAATCACCAACATAGACAAACTTTTGCATAATTTATGCTGCAAATGAACATAATAACAATAACAATTGACATGATTTCAACTTAAAAACAATTCCCTATTTGTAACACCAAAATGGCTTTGTTAATTTTGTCATTTATTCAAAGAGTAAAATAAATTTCAAAAACGAAGAATAATATAATTGATAAGATTAAAGATTGAATTTTTATTTCACTTTCCTAAAATTTTCTCCTAAAACGAATAAAAGCTGAAAACAGAAAAGAAAAGGAAAGAATAAAAGGAGCATAAAATTGCAAAACAAAGCAAACCCATATAAAACCTTACCAGTGACAATAGCAGTAAGGCCAGTTCCATCAATCCCGTGTGTAACTTGCTCAGCTGTGGAACAGGCAGAGAACCCAGATGGCCCTTTCCACCCAAAGATCCACATATTGCAGATTCTGAAACTAGAGAGTAAGAGAGTGTTTATGGGTATGCTTCAAAAACTAACCAAACATGGAATGGCTATACAAAGCCAATAAATTTTTTTCTTTCTTGTTTGACTAAAAGCAATTCCAATAAATCCAACATGGATTTATATTTTTTTATATTTTTCTTTTTATTCTTTTCATTTTTTGTATTAATCTTTTCCTTGGCATAACGATAATTGTGCATTGTCATTAATTGTTTTTGCTTATTACAATTCATAATCTTATACAAAAACAGAAAATTATTAGCCATTTATAGCATTAAAAGAAATTTTTTATGAGAATAAAACATAACTTCCATTATATATAAATTATAATAATTAGGAAGATATAATTTTAAAATAAATAAATAAATCTTAAAATCCAAACAAAGATAATTTTTCATTCACAACCTCAAAGAGAAAATTATTATTTATAAAAGATTTAGTATTCATATTTATAAAAAGGTTAAAAAGGAAAATTTTTAATTATTTTTTTAATAATATTGCAAAAATTTATTTTATATGACATTTTAATTTAATACCGAAAAAGCACTTAAATTTTTTCCATATTTATATATAAAATGAGAATGTTTTCAAATAAATCAAGAAGGCATAAATAAGCATTTGTGGCCCTAACTTCATGTTTTCAATTTCCTGTAGGATACAAAAACAAGAAGGAAAAAGATTAAGAAAACCTTTTAAATTATTTCAAGTCCTTTATCTTTTTTATAAAAGAAAATTTTCAAATTATTCAATTAAACACATAATTTTTTCAAATTAGTTCAATTGACCGTAAAAACATATTTTGAAAAAGTACGTCTCAAAAATTAAAGTTAAATTATTATTATATAAAAAATTATTTTTAATATTTATTATATATTTTTATTTCTCAATGTTATATGAGGAATAAGAAATTACATTTTTTGCATATGAGTTTCGCTTCTGTAACATGTAAAACTCATAAGATTAATGAAAAATAAATAAAAGTTTATAAGTTCAATTGAGCTAATTTAAAAAATTTATAGCTTAAACAAATCACCAAAGTGATAAAAGAGTTAATAAAGATTTCCAAGAACCAACTCTTTTAGCACCCATCAAACATTTCATTTAGAACTCAATTTGAATTTCAATTTTTATTTGACAATTTATGCTATTAATATTTTATTTGGTAAATGTATTGGATATTATCTGTTTATTGTTGGTTGAGAATTTGAAGTAAACAATAATGCATTCTATATACAATAAAAAAAAATTAAATTTGCTAATTTTGAATCTAAAAATAAGACGAATTTAAAAATAAATTAAAAAAAAAATCAATGATAAGAAATTACAAACCAATCACTAGTGTGAATTCTTACCTAAAATCATATCTTTTTTTTTTTTGTATTAAAAATAAAAAATTGATTATGAGTTTATTATTTAAAAAAAATAAGTTATTGGTGTGCAAATCATATCATTGTAATAATTGGAAATTGAACTTGAATTCGTTGTAAAGTACCCACCAACTACTTGGCCATTATCATTAGCACTAAGAAGACAATATTAATAATAATATAGGACCAGATTTTACTTAATTAGAAGAGAGAGAGATAAAAAGAATTTCTCCATTCAGTAGGTGTCACAAACTTAATACAGCAGCAGTACTAGATAATTTACATACATTAACATTAATTAATTAACTCTCAATACCAGATTCACATGGAGATGGGGAAGGGTAGAAGCAAAAATACACAAAAAAAGAAATGATGAAAAGAGAGGAGAACACTAAGGTAGAAAGGTAGTGGTGAGACTCAAAAGAAACATTAAGCCCTGGTCTTGAAAGGAATGGCTCTAATGACTATCTGGTGGTACAAGGCAGCAAGGGCAGCTCCAATGAAGGGTCCAACCCAGAAGATCCACTGCACAACAAATATGCACAAAATTGCAATAAATAAAAAGATCTACTCATTTTTGTCGAAAGTGGCAAAATTCTGTCAGAATATGGTACTTACATGATCATCCCAGGCATGGTCTTTGTTGAAGATGATCGCAGCCCCAAGACTCCTGGCTGGGTTAATACCAGTTCCTGTGATGGGGATGGTGGCCAAATGAACCAAGAACACTGCAAAGCCAATGGGAAGGGGAGCCAAAATCTGCAATAAAATCAAAGAACGTTCCAGTTAGAGCAGTCCCAATTTAAATCAGCTTCCAATTTTTCTCCCGAGGTCAATCAAAAACAAAGTTTCTTATTGTTAAATATTTGGGCAAGAACAAGTGCCACTGTAAAGAACCCTAAAATATTGATCTGGTCCAATCATCAAGCCTCTAAACAAAATGAGTTCAAGATAAGTAATCATCACTTGATATAGATGGTTCGTGATTAGACCAGACATTTGGTGACAAGTCATGCACAATAAAGGGCACTATGCTTGCTCACAACTTAACTTTGTGAGGACAGCTTTACCTCTGCTTGCAATAGCGAGCAAAAGTAAAATAACCACCGAGAGTAATTCTTTAGTTCTAAGAATTTCTAGACAAAATTCCAATCCATGTGGAATTTTCTCCTGTAAATCAAATCCGCAGAACAAGAACAAACCACACATATGCACACATCCTAGCAAGGGAGGCCTCTACACCAAATCTATACTGAGCTTTTTTTTTTTGGTACATAAATTCTAATGAACATTGCTAGAGTAACAAGGTGGCTGCTAATATTATCAACTTCATGACCAGAAAATGGCCAATTAATTGGAGTGTGCCACTATCTACAATAATTAACAAGGGTTCACCAAACCATGAGAGAAAAACCATTTATCTGATTTTAGTACTATAATTAAAAATCAGGCAAAACCTTGCAGAGACCAGAATTTGGAGAATCCAGTAATCATCTAATAAGAAGAATTTCTGCAGCTATAAATAAACTCAACTACAAGTAATTTATGTAAAAACCTAGGACAAATATCACAAACCACCAAAGGTTACAAGACAAAAAACAACAAAGGAATACAAGAAAAGAACACCGTGGTCCAGCGACTGCCTTATGGATCAGTGACTGCCTGTAGAGGAGGTCCAGAGTTTAAACCCTGGGAAAATCTCCCGTTCAAGAATTTCTCATGTACCCCAAAAGAAAAAAAAATGGTTTACAAGAAAAAAGAAATAAGCCATACAGTAGTCTATATCACAATTAAAGATTTACGAGTGAAAATAATATAATGAAGTTAACAGACCAAAAACACAGAGAAAACTAATTAAAAGCGAAGAACACTTACAGGGACATGAGAGTCTCTAGCACTTCTCTTAGCATCAGTGGCTGAGAAAACAGTGTAGACAAGAACAAAGGTGCCAACAATCTCAGCACCAAGGCCATCACCCTTAGTGTAACCATGGTTCACAACGTTGGCTCCACCACCCATAGATCCATATACACGGTTTCCTTCAAAACCTTTCACAACACCAGCACCACAGATGGCACCAAGGCACTGCATAATGATGTAGAACAAAGCCCTTGTCAAAGAGAGCTTTCTTGCCAAAAATAGACCAAAGGTGACTGCTGGGTTAATGTGTCCACCTGTTATTCCAACACAAAACATGTTTATTTGGTTATTACGGGGCTTGATCATAGTATAAAAACTAACCCGTACGGAAAAACTTGAACACAAGAAAAAGAAAGTTAGTCCGAGAACAAAAGAATCTCAAAAAACTCAAGAAACTAAGCAAAATTAGTCCGAGAACAAAAGAGTACTGAAGAAGGCATTTTATCAAGTACCTGATATACCAGCAGTGCAGTAAACAAGAGCAAAGATCATACCACCAAAGGCCCAAGCAATACCTTGGATACCAACAGTAGCACATTTGTTACCAGACTTAGAGACACCCATGACAGTCAAGACTGTGATGTAAA
>CANXYC011717864.1:0-13099 GCA_948193065.1 Aleurites moluccanus
AAATAATTAATTTTAAAAATTTTAATTTATAAAAAATTTTCATTATATTTAAATTGTAATTTTAATATATATATATTAATTTTTACATAAATTTTTAAATTAAATACAAGCAATAAAATTAATATTATCTAAATTTTTGCAAAAAAATCATATTTTAAGAAAGCAAATTAACTTGGACATATAATATAAGAATTTGAAATAATACAAATTAATTTATACCAATTATTATATTATATATTGAATATAATTATAGGTCTCGGTTGATTATCATTAGGTTTCAAATTAATTGAATTTAGTCTCGATTAATTTAATTAGGTTTCGAATTGTCAAAATTAGGTATCGATTGTTTTATATATTAAATACAAATTAAATATAAAATATCAACACTAATAATATTAATTAAAATCACCATAAATATTCAAAATACATATTAATATAATAACATAATGTACATTAAAATATAAATAATTTAATTTGTTATATTATCATTTTACTAAATTAATAATCTAATTTTTTTTAATAAATATGTAAAATATATTTATTTATGGATAATTAGTATAATATTATAAAATATTGAAAAATTATAATAAATTGTATAAAATAGATAAAAAAAGAATATAAAAAAATATTCTTTTTTAGTGTAAAAAATGATGTTAAAAATGGAATTATGGTTGAATATGAAATTATTGTTTGATATGATATAAACTGCAAAACAGTGTAAAGTTGACTGCATAATGGTGTTTATGATTGGAGATGATTTTACTTCAACTTTTTCATTTATTAAAAATTAAATGAATAAAATTTAAAATTTTTATATTTAGATTAAAATATATTTTTTCACATATGAATGAAAATTCATTGTAAAATTATATTTTCTTCACCCAATCGAAAATTTTATTCTAACTTAATTTTTTATCAATTTAATCATGATTTAAATATTTTATTTATAATTTTACTCAATTATTTAAATAAAAAAAATATATATAAATTTTTAATTTTTATTTAATTTTTCCTTTGCCCTCCCTCTCACACAATCACACTCTGTCTCTTTCTCTTTGTCACCACCTCTATTCCCAGTGCCATCCTTGAAAGCAACGGTTTGTTTTCTTTTTCTTTGAAAAAAAGAATTAGATTCTTTTATTACATAATTAATAATAAAATTGCAATTAAACTGTCAAAATAAGGTTACAGTTTGAAAAAAATTATAAATTGAACAAAAAGTTTTTTTTTTTTTTTTTTTTACCTTTAAGCCTATAATTGATGTTAAATTATATAGATATCACCAAGGAAAAAAAACCTCTACATGAATATTTAACAACAAAGATAACAACAAAGAAAAGGAGAAGGAAAATTGAACCTGAAAAAAGAAAAAACTTTGCCATTAATGATTGTAGGGGAAACTGCACGGCAGCTTTGTACCAGAGAATGGCATAAAATTGAACAAAAGAATTTTTAACACAAAAATTGACCCCCCACGAAGAAATAAAAAAAAACTCAGCCCTTAACCATGCAATTAAGCTGGCTAGTCACTGTCCAAAAGAGAGTTAAAATGGCATAACTATCCCAACCAAGTCCCAACCGATGATAGTCAATTCAAATTTTTTGTCTCATTTGGTGTTTCATCTCCTGTCCCGTGCATTTCTTTGTGGTCCACGTCATTTTTTTTTTTCAAAATATTTTAACAGTGATATTTTTTTCATTAATGACGTCGTGCACAAAGAAATATATGAAACAGAAAATAAAATATAAAATGAAACAAAAGATTTTGATTGAATGTTGGTGGAGCCTCTTTTAACTATGTAATTTGGAAACATCATTTTGGTTTTATGTCCCCTATTTTGTGGTGTGCTGAATCATGGCATTTGACCCACCAATCAACCATCTCCAAAACTTCATACGCAACCCTTCTCTTTCTCTCTTAATCACCATCTCTGGTGATATATAACTAACACTATTAAGGGTAATTAAAAAAATTTCAACAAGAGTGGACATGGACCCTACCCATTATGCAAATTTACCAGCAAGACGACTCAAGAAAGGGCTCCTTCTGCTTCTTCTTCTCCTTCCCCTCTGTTTTTTTTTTTCATGATCAGAATAGAAAGTTATCACCACCACTGCCTCCTGCTCCATTGCTACTCTGATTCACTGTCTATGCTCTCCATTCCCTTCAATCCCCTTCTCTTTTGCTGCTATATACCACAACAAACACAAAACCAACCATTTTAGTCTTTATAATTTGATAGTGATATAAAAGCATGCAAAATAATAATATAATACTTATATCAATTAGGCATAATTATAGTGATTAGGAATATTTAGTATAAAGGGAGACTCAGAGCCTGAAGCCCTTTATCGTCATTTCTCTCATCCTTCTTCTCTAACTACTGACTCTATTGAGGGATATCGCTTGTCAAATAATAATATGAGACTAACAAAACTCTTTAGCAATGTATACTTGCCTCTTAATGTATTATGATCTCCACCCTTTCCTTTTAATAATTTGAAGTATTTTATTTGTAATCCCCATCGTCCAATCCCCAATTAAGATATTATTACCAGTATCATGTCTCAAAAGGACTCATATATGGTCCTTCTGGCCAGTTGAATTATTTGATTCTTTGAAAATAAAAGTTAATTTTCATTAATCAAGCAGGAAAAATAAGTTTAACAACTCTGTCATAGAAAGATTGATTAGGTAAGATTGATGGAGTCTGTCTAAATAGCACTAAAAAATTTCAAACCCACACCTCCACTACCCTTTTGTTGGCAGACTTGATCCCAGTGTATAGAAAAAAAAAATTGGATTTTGTAATTTAGTTTGTACACTCAAATTAACAGTTTAATGCTTCAGAAGTGGTAAAAAAAAAGAGTGCATAGAACTAAAGAGAGAAATTTACCTTCTTCACACATTTCTTCTCTCTAACCTCATACCTACTCTTTGTCAAGTCAGATAGCCACATCCCTGGAAAACAATACTGCAGAAAACACAGAATCCAAAAGAATCTTCGTTATCTTCTCTACGGACAAACAAGATCAAAAGCTCACATGTGAAGGAAACCACTAAAAAGAAAACAATACATTCCCTTGGTACCTGAAGTGTTTTATCAATGTTCTTGGCCCTTTTCTTCGGTCTTTGAGGCAGTTTTGTGCCTTTCATTGCAAAGAAATCATCTTCCTTTTCTTTCCTTGACAAAGCAATATAAATTCTTGGCCACTCAATCACTTCAGCATTCAACTTTTCTCCAGCAGTTGTTATCGGAGTAGTGTTGTTAACCCCAGCAGCTTCTTGTTCTGAATGTGCTGGGGTTGGATCAGTTCGATTCCTGTGATCAGCTTGTGCCATAGATCCATTTGGCTTCTCATCTTTTGATGGTCTAGAGCTAGTTATCTTTCTATCAGTTTTATCTGGTGTCGGAGGAGATCGCTTTCCGGCTGTAGATCTAGAAATAATCCGGTTACTACCACTACTATTTCTTGATGGGGACCCATTTCCAGTACCAGATCGCTTTTCTAAATTCCTGGTCATGACCAAAGAGAAAACCAAAGATGCAACTGATGAAGAAAATGTTGGCTTTGTTTTTTACTGAAATAAAAAAAAAAAAAAGGTGAAGACTTTAGACTTATTCAGCAAAGGTAGATGAAGCACTACACACCAAAAACAAATGAATCAAAAGGGTAGCAGAGAATAAAAGAAAAGAAAGAATTTAATACCCACCTAAAAAACAAGAAAAGCACCTAAAATACTTATTAAACTAGTACACACACACTATAAAAGAGAAAAACATTTCAAAAATATCACAAATTCTAATACAATCCCAAAAAGAAAAATAAAAGAGAAAACTGAAATAGATGGTTAAACTCTCAAGATGAGGACAGAATGGCCATGATATGAGCAAGATGTAATAATTTTATTTATTTATTTATTTTAAGAATGATAGCTCGACTCCATCAAATCAAACATGGCAAGCAAAGGAATAAATGAGAAGGAAGCAAATCAAAACAAAGCACAGAGAGCAAAACACACAATGGGCTCCTTCTTGGATACCCACAAAATACCAATGGGTGAAGGAAGAGAGAGAGTGATATATTCTTTATCTTTCCAGGGGTAGAAAAGTAAATCACTCTCCATATAAGAAAAAGTTGCTCTTCAACAACTGGAATGAATGAAAATGAACAGAGAAGCTAAAACAATATCATACATTTAGATCCCAGAAACACAAAACTAAAAACTAGATCGTCAAAGATTTTTCTAAAAAAGCAAAAAAACTGAAAATTTATACCAAAAAAAAAAGAATAGAAAGGAATATATAGAAGAAGAAAAAAATTACAGAATTGCAGGCTTTAACAAGCATCAAAAAAGATCTGCACATAATCTTTTGACCAAATGGACAAATTCATAAACAAAAATAAAAGGAACACCAAGAAATTGAAGGTTTTCAACTAAATTTATACCTGTGAGAAAGAAAGGCAGAGCTTTCTTTTCTAATATTGCCGCTTCTACTAGACTGTTGAGGCAGTGGTGGAGGCAGCGGAGGCGGCGGCATAGTAGGCGTGGAGAGCTTATTATCTGCTCTTCTGGTGAGTTTGCTAATCGGTTGCCTCGCTTGAGCCGAGGATGATGACTCATCGGCGAGTGCCCGGATCTCGGACCTTGACACCCTTGTCCTCTTCTTTTGTCCCCATTGCAACAACATTTCGCCACTACCAGTGGCTCCACCGCTACCGCCGCGGCTGGGGCTAGGACTGGGACTTGCATCGTTTCTATGGTTGTTGTCAGACTGTGGAGGGCTTGAAGAACCGTTATGGAGCTGACGGTGGTGGTGGTGGTGGTGGTGATCTTGGGCTCTAGATGGGGATCTGAATCTGAAACCTTTAGATTCAAAACTGGTACTTGTGGTAATAGTAGTGCTTGTTGTATTCAATCCATTTGGTATCAACCTGCCATTTTCAGTAGTGGGTTTTTTGCCGTTATTCAAAGGAAGACAATCTGGGCTTAATCTCTGATCTCTGTAAACATAAAGAAATACTCAAATTCAATTTAATAACTGATAAAATTTCCCTATAGAGATAACATTTTTCATCCAAATCAAACAAAGAGATACAGAGAATGCGATGTTGTTTTCATCCGAATCATAAACCAAAGATTATGTTGAAATGGATTCCAAGTTCAAATTTTCATTTACCACTATCAAGAAATCAGGACAAGAAACATGGAGATTATTAAGTGATGGAAATTGGAACTCTAAGAAACAGAACAAACCACGTTTGGCTTTCAAAATGAATGAAATTGCTAACAGAGAAAACAAATTGCAGATAGATAGAATGAGAGGTGGTCCAGTGACAGTTTGGTGAAGATCAAAGAAGGTTCATGGAGAAACTGAAAAAGGTTTTGACCCACCAGATAAAGAAAACGAGCATTCCACGAAAGCAGAAGCCAAAATCAAGTGATGGGTGAAGAACAAAGAAGAAAGGTAAAACGACTAATCACAATTATTTTGGAGATGTAAATAGCGAGAAGAAGGAAATCATCTCTGGTTTTACAGAGAAGATTTGGTGGATCTTCAGATTGTCCATAGCTGAACCAACAACCTTAAAGAAGGGTTATAAGAATCAACAATGGTGACTGATTGAAAACAGAAATTGATTAATACACAAATCCAAAATATGTTGGATCCTTCAAAAGAAAGAGTGGTAATCTAACTTTCAGTACATTGCTGCTTTAGCCAGAGAAATCTGCAATCTGCAAATGAAATCTCATCTCATAGAACAGAACGACATGGCGAAAAGAAAAACGAATAAACAAAGAAGCAAAAAAATCTTAATATCTTTTAATCAACAACAAAAATAGTAAACCCGATCCACCAATCCATTAACAATCTATGCAAAGGAATGATCATGATCAATCCTCAAAGGTAAAGTTAGATTTGAATAATAAGGATGATGAAGAACACACAAATGGATATTTGAAAACCATAACAGGCAAAGAAAGAAGAAAATATAATAAATACTTGAAGCAGTAGCAGCAGAACACAGACCTCATCATTATAATCGGGAAAAACAAACAATTTGGAGAAGAATTTGAAGAGAATATGTTTTTATATATTAGCTAATAATTAAAAGTTAAAACCCAAAGAAAGAAAAAAGAAATTCTGGGTATATTTTCAGCACTGGTTTCATCAAGAATAACAATGGTTTCTTCTTCTCTTTTTGTGAACACATTCAAGAAATCCCATTACAACCCAATGGATGACTTGAAAAACAGAGGAGGCAGAGAAGAAGGACAAGAACGGTGAGAGAGAACACAGCAACCAAAACGCAAATATATATATATAAAATGAAAGTTTATAATTTGCACAGAAGAAATATACTTGTAGTGTACAGTGCGGGTGTCATGAGGTGGGAGGTTTATTGTATTTACTTTGTCTATTATTATTATTATTATTATTTTATTTTCTTCTTCTTTTTCATATTGTCTCTTTGGATCTCAGGCCGATCTCTAGGGTTTCTAAATTTTTGGCTGCCTCCACTACTTCAAACTTCTTGATTTTTTTTCTCTTCTATGGCTTGTTTTTTTCCTTAATAATAAATTTTATTGACCAGAATTTTGTTCTCGCAAGTAAATATCAAGGAAATTCCAGAATGTATATATGGAAAATCAGAAAAAAATTTAGATAAATTTAGGTAACCATTTAAAATTTATTGACTATTAATAGTTATTATATATTATTAAATAATATTTTTTTACGAAATTAATATAATAATTAATTACTTAAATCATAAATTTATATTCTAATTAATATGTTATTGTTTCTGATATCTATTGATTAATTTATAATTCTAAGTAATAAATTAGATTTATTTAAAAATTTTCGAAAATAAAAAATATATTTTAAAATTTATTTTTAGAAAAAAGGGTTTAATAAAATTAAATATTAAATAATATAAAAATTTAATCACTTGTTTTATAAATTTGCGATAAGGTGCAAAAACATTTTAAAGTTTTCATTATTTTCTTTATTAAGTTTTTAAAAAAATTATTAGATATGTTAAAACCATGAATTTTAAAAATTTAATTAAAAAAACTCAAAAGCCAACGAGTTAATTTTTCTGTCATCTTTTAAACAAATTTTTTTTTTTAATACCTCTTTATTAGTAAAATTTACTTTTTTAATAAGTCTTCTTTTTCTTTTAATCATTTAAATTATCACGCCCACTTTTAATACGCAACAGTGCTAAAATACAAATACACTTAAGATTACTGAAAATCTGTAAAACTCTTTAAACTTATCAATCATTAATCATTCATATTTTAATCTACTCATTAATATGCAATTTCCATTTATTACTTATTAATTTTACAAAAATTTCGACTGAGTATTATTTGTAATTTTAATGTTATTCCCAATCCAAAATCGAGTCTTTCAAAAATTACACTGTCTGCACTAAAATTATTTTTATACTTATAATAATTTGGCATCCTTATACTCTCGACTTCACAATTCAACAGACATACATGACACTTCTAAATCTTTTTGATAACATTTAAATTTCATTTTATCATTTTCAGTATCATTGTCTTTATCATTTCAGTATCATTGTCTTTATCACTTCACTATCATTGACATTATCAAACATTAAACATTACACATTACATTTTGAATGTCACTGAAACGTCAGTTATTTTAATGTTCATACATCATTATAGTACTTAATCACCTAATTACACATGGTACCATGGAACTCTATGAGTTGACACTTATGACCTTTAAAAAATAAAATTATATATCGATATATTTGACATTCTAAGTCGGAGAAGAAATTGACTTGAAATTAGTATTCACTATTTCATTCCTGTAAAAATTATAAACCACAATAAGATGAGTATGAAAATATTCAGTGAGTATGTATACATCATTAAACAGACGATAATAGCATATGATAACAAAAGTTATCAATGGAAGTCAAGTGTCAATAAATACAATGAAAAATATCAGTATATCCAATTTTCTTGTTAAAGGTTAATTAATTTGCACACCAAATATCTTTGAAATTTGAAACAGGTAACAATCATATCGATGATAAAAAATAATAAATAAAAAAATAGCCATCAATGGTAAGCAATAAGAAACAAGGTATGTAATTAATGAATAGGTAAATAATACTCGTATCATGTAGATAAGATAAATAAAAGGTCATGAGCACCTATCACATGTAACATTAGCTTTCGCTTGTAAATTACATGAGGCGAGCCAGACCTCATGGCTAGAACAAGTATCTTCCTAGCTAGGGTAACACTATATAGAAGTCATTGTGCACAATGTCGACGGTATGTACCCATTATCCCGTCGGTGAGGCAACTCTGTCAAATCCACATGTAAATAGGCCAATGGAAATCAATAACAATATCAAGTATTCATTTGGAACATTACGGTTCAAGGGCTTTCAATCGATACACATGAGCTTACTTATCAATCAGTGTCAATTTCATTTATCATGTATCGGTTTCTTTTCTTGTTACAAAGATAGCAATTAACAATAACATCATGGAATGTGACTAATTATTTGGTGTACATACTTTTGGAAACATTTTGGATACATGATCAATCAAGAACAATAGACATTTCAATATCAATAACAATAAATGAATATAGATGATTTCAATTTTTGAGAATGATCAAAAATAGCAAAGTGACATTTTAATTAAGAAGGAAACATGTTCATCGGGTCAACAAATCAAGGTATGAATAAGTTGTATACATTACTCACCTTAGCATATGACTTGAACATTTTCCTTTTTCATTATCCTTGATTTTTTGTCTTATCTCTTATGGTACCCATTACATTTCTTATTCATTCTCGATTCTACATATCCAATTAATTTTCATTTAGATACTATTTAATATAAAATTACATTACTTATACTTATATTAAAGAAATTCTCAAAAATTTTCAAATTATTAAGATTTTTCTGTGCAAAATTTTTTACTAGCAACTTATGTTATATTACTCATATCTCTCTCTACACTTATCCAATTATTTCAATTCTTATTCCTAATTAAACTAGACATATTAAAACATATCCAAATTTCACTTTATTCTCATTACTACACAATTTATAGTGCTAATTTAAACTTAACCTCATAACCAGTCATGCTGCCTGCATTATGCCTGTAACTTTGACTTAGCAGATTTTGTTCTTTTGATAATAACTCAATATGTACTTAACTAATTACTGTAATTATTTTTTTTATTGAAAATAGACAAATAACATTATAACATATCCAAATTTCAGAATATTTGAATTACTGTATAATTATTAGTGAATTTTCAAAATTAAACTATTGCCCTGAAATCTCTATCCAAACAGACTCTGTTTCTATGTCTATAATTAATTTCGTACTCATCCAATTATAAAACCATTTTATAGTCATTTATATAATATATAAATGAACATTTTTCATGTTTAATATTTTCTCTAATTCAGATTTAAGTTCCTCATATTACTAGAACTCAGTAGCCTATATTATATTTATCAATCAATCCAGGTAGATTATACTTATGACTTAATATCTCTTAAACCATAAATCTAATTGAAAAACTCTTTTACAAGATTATTATAAGATATAAATGAATACTTTTTATGTTGAACATTTCTTCTAATTCTATCTCTATCATTATATACAATAAAAAAACAGTAGTATTTTTCCATATATGTTGAACATTTCTTCTAATTCTATCTCTATCATTATATACAATAAAAAAACAGTAGTATTTTTCCATAACCCTAATTCCAGATCAGTCATAGTTTTTACTCAATAACTCTTTCTTCACTTTGAATTTTACAAATTCCTTTTATAAAAAAATTAATTAACATGTTTATCTATAACTTTCTTCTTTTGGCTATCCTCAAATTTAGTCATTAAAATTTTAAAATATTAGCCATAAATTACTGCCTCAAATCAGTTTTCAAAAATTATATAAATCCTAACTCATTCTTTACATTTTTAGCTTAATTATCTCAATTATTTGTCAAATCAAACCTTAGAACTCTTAAATTAAACTTAAAACTAAAGTTTAGGAAATTTACCTTAAACTTGAACCATTAAATTCCTTCTTCTTTTTGTTCCACCAAATAATTTCACATAATCTCTTTCAACTTCATTTCTTCACTTTTCTTTCTCTCATCAATTTTCCTATCTATTTTTGTTGGTTTATTTGGAAGGGTTAGAAAACATATTTCTTTGGTTGCTTCTCTTCACTTGGTTCAGCCAACTCCTCCAAAATGGCAGCCAACACCTTTCTTTATACACTAAAGTCACACAAATAAGAATTGTGTGGAGAATTCTAGAAAAATGGGCGATTTTTCTTCATTTAAGCATATGTTCTTTGTTTTTTTTCTAATAATAAGTTAAATAAATCATTTTTATCAATTACATGGCCATTTGGCTGGCCACCTCAACTCATTTCTATAATGGGTGGGTCCCATAACTTTGTTTAATTGTATTTTGACCCAAAAAAATTTTTATTTGTATTTTGACCCTAAAACTTTCTGTAATTTATTCTGTCTATTCTGTTTAGATTCGGCCATCAATGTGGGAAGTGAAATACCTTATATTGTGCTGTTCTATCATTTAAAAATACTTCAAGTCCAATTATGTATTCTAGACAGCCAGTTTCCAAGAATGTCCCTAATATTGCCATTAATTACGACTTTGCCACTCTTTAAAATTTCAGTATTCCTAAAGGTTTTTTAGTTATTTATTTTCACCATAATTTCATATAAAATTAACTAACTTAATCCCCCCAAGTCTGGGTCAGAAATTCTTAAATTAGTCGGACTGCTATTTCTCTGGCAGTGTAATTAACACCGACATTTTCTGGAACAGTGTCACTAAAGTGGCCCGGCTGAGGCTCAAAAATTCTTGAGTATTACACTCTACCATTTTCTGTATATTTCAATAATCGATTGATCATATTCATGCTTCAATTAATATTATATCTATTACTATAATCCGTTATATCCATATTATCTTTTATATTTTCTTACTATCCATTGCTCTGTCTACTGGGGTATTACATAAACATATGAATTGCATATAATTATTTTCAAAAAAACTCTCTATATTCATAATTAAATAAATTAATATTAATATTAAAATTGATTTAATTAATAAAATAAATATATTTTGTCTTTTATATAAATAAAATAATATTCATAAATTTTAAATTTTTTTATATAAAAACGTTTTTCAGTTATTTGAACATGATTCAAATAAGAAGATTTATTAAATTTAATTTAATATTTATTTCCCTATTATTATTTTTTATTCGAGAAAATTAATGTCTCATTTTATTTGGTGATTTTTATTTTTTTCTAAAATATTTTTGAATATATTACTAATTATTTTATTTTATTTTTATTTTTTTAACATTAATTTTATCGATGAGATTCGAATTTTGACTTAATTTTTATTTTAAATATGTAAATTTTAAAATATTAATCTTGATGTATTTTCTTTCTTAGTAAGTGTATTATTTCTTAATAATTTCATCCATCTTATTTTTGCTGAATTTTGATAATTTTTTTAGTTTTTTAATTTAATTTGATAAGTTTAATAATATTTAGAGATTTTGACTATATAATTTTAGTAAAATTTATTTCTGCTTTTTTAATATTAAAATTTGGGTGAATAAAAAAAAATTGATAACTATATATAAAATTGTATATTTTTATCAATTTTTTAAATTATAGTCTCAATTCTTAGATTGTATTTTAATATTATATTTGTTAATTGGTGTGTTATTAACTTATATTTATTAAATATATTTATTTTTCAGTTACAAAATGATTGATAAAAAATTTAATTATTGAAAAATTATTATAATTATAACTATAATTATATTGATAGTTTTTTAACAAAATTTTAACATTTTAATTATTATTTTTATTTCTAAATTGATTACGGTGCTTATTCTTTAAAAAAAAAAAAAAAAAAATCTTTACTTCTTATTTTGGATATATCTAATCCAATCTTATATTTATAATTAAAGTCGGAGGAGGCAGAAAGTTGAGATTTTCTCAATTTGTTAAAATTTTTATTTTTATATTTACAGCATAAAAATATACATAATATATATTGAAATATTAACTACTATCATTACTAAAAAGCTAAAATTAACTAATTAGATGATAGCTTCTTATTATATATTAAGCTCTTATAATTTTTTATTTTCACTTAATATAAGATTATCTTATTACTCTTCTTTCAAGTAACAATTATGAATGAATATCTAAATATTACTTAAACTAAATATTAGAAACACAACAGTAATATCTGTTATATATATAGGTTGTGTAAAGCTATTTGAGAAAGGAATATACTTATCCCACATTGAAAGTTTATGAAACTTTCAAGTGGGATATAAAAAATAAATGAGCTTAATAAATCAAATGGAAGATGGAGGGAATTATTGGAGGAAAATCAAAATTTAGCCTTTAATAATTAATCTAATGATGACACTTATCATTTTATTAATTACGAAATTATTTAAATATTTATTTAATTAATTACAAATATTTTGGATAAGAATCAGACAAAGGAAAACTGCATCAGACAGTTATTATTCAAACATTGTGACTGTTTGAATGGAAACAGAGGAAACTGCTTTAAGCAGTTATTGATTTGAATTCAAACATTGTGTGTGTTTGAAAGGGTGTCTTAAAGTCTATAAAAGTATATTTCTGCAGGCCAAGATAAATTAACTTCTTCTTTTCTGTTTTCCTTTCTCTTTCTGATACAATTCACTAAAGGAAATCTCCAAGTTTGCTGTTTGTAGATTTCAAGTTTTGCTTTGTTGTATTATGAGAGTGTACTGCCATTAAAATCCTGCAGCAACTTAGATAGTGGAGGCATTAACACTTAAAAGACAGTGTTCCTAACACGCCTCAAAGCTTCCTAATTGGTTATTTTCCTAACAATTTTTAAGTATTAAGTATGGGAACTAAGTCTGAAACTGCTTTTGCTATGATGAATCAAGATTTTGTAAAGTTGGACAGGTTTGATGGAACAAATTTCACTCGCTGGAAAGACAAAATGTC
>CANXYC011718073.1:0-15697 GCA_948193065.1 Aleurites moluccanus
ACTATCATGTGATTCAAACAACTCAAACATTCAAGGAATAAAGATAACAAAACCAACAAAGGAAACAACAATGCAAAACTATAAATTAATTTACAAAATAAATATGAAAATAATCAATAAATATAAAACCTTCACTGCTGAAAGAATAAATAACAGAATTGACTCGACAACAATCTAATAACACTCACCTGCAAACTGAAAAAATAAGTTGAATATGAGTGAGCATTCAACTCATTGAGTTATGTAGAATAATATAACATAATAATCACACACATTTTAATTATGCAAATGCTATATGTCTAAACATCATACCAGTCCCACAATCTCATCATCACATAGTCATGTAGTCAATCAAATTATAGAATCACATAAGTCACCAAGTCATCCAAGGATGAGATTAATCTACAGGAACCACCTTAAATCTCAATTTGTAAAGTTGATCCTCCATACCTAGTTCTCTGATTCCAAACTGTCTCTTTTGTCCAAACATAAGGTTTCATCATCACGGCCTAAGCCAAACAGCGTCAACTCGGCTGGTTGGGGTATTCATAATTTGGTTTGGTTTGTTTAAAGCAAATATTTTTAACCAAACTAATAAAATTGATTTTTAAATACTTCAACTCTTAACCAAACAAATAATAATAATAAAATATCCAAACCAAAACTATTTGGATTTGGTTTGGATAATAGGTTTGGTCTGTTTGACAAAAATAATAAATTAAAAAATTAAAAAATTAAAAATTAAAGAGATTATGAAATTTAACAAACATTAAAATAAAATCATATTAACAATCAACCTTATCAATACTATAAAAAGAAAATTGTGTTCTTGATACTTATAGTATTATAATAATAAAATTAGAATGAAATATCCAAAAAATAATTCAGTAATGATCAAAATAACAACATAATTTTTTTTTTAAAAATATAAAAATTCATGTTAAATTGTAACTTGTAAAGAATAAAAAGAAAATTTGAAGAGTCATAGATAGATGGACAGTCAATTTAAATAAATTAGGAAACTATTAATTAGAGTATTTAAAAAAAAATTCTCCAATAACTCTCCATCTCTCCAATTAATATTATTTAAAAAATATTTTAAAGAATATTAGAGTATATATCTAAAAAATATGTAGCTTTATCATTTATTGGTTTAGTTCAGTTTAATTGGATTTTTATTTTCTTCAATTATAACCAAACCAAAAATTCGATTTATAAAAATTTTAAAACTGTAACCAACCATGAAACAAACTAAACTATAATTTTTGGTTTAAATTGATTTGATTTGGTCGGTTTGATTAATCTTTGTGCAGCCCTATCGGCTGGCAAGTAGCATCGAGTTACGAGCAAGTCTTCGTCATCAGTCAGTCATAGCTCATCATATCATAACTATAATTAGAACCCTAAGTGACCCTACGTCATCCTAATCCCATCCAACAATTATAAACAATACATAACATTCATAATCATATTAATCACCACAACACCATGAAATTACAAACAAATTTTTCATACAATCAACATTCATCGTGCTCTTATGGTATGATGTAGATATGTAATACAATAAATAAATGAGGGGAATGTAATGTTATATTAAACTATATAACTCGCTGAAAATTGACTAACTCTTTTCGGAGCGCCTGAGGTGTAACAGTCAGGAAATACTTGAAACACTTTGATTGGGAACATACGGAAACATACATGAATTATTAGAATAAGAACAACCAAAGTACTAACTTTAGAATTATATAGAAACAACTTTAAAGAATTTGTCTAAATTTGAACAAAACTTCCCTTCAAACTAGAATATAACCCCTGAAATAAAATAATAACGCTTCTAAATAATAGCCTGTAAACTCACATCCAACACCAACACAATTGTCCCTCTGGACTTCCAAACTCAGCAATTAATATTTCTCATAATTAAACTTGCATGCCTTAATTATTAGATCCAGTTCAATAATTATATACATTTAATAAAATTTCTAGAACATATTTTCGCGAATTAAGTCAATTATTATATACCTATTTTATTTATTTATAATAATTCAATAATTTTATTCCACTAAATCTCATAATTATTCTTAATATTGGTCTCTAATTAATTTAATAAAATAATTATTCTCTTAATTCTTAATTAATAATTATATCACACTTAATATCTCAATAATTAATCACCCTAAAAATATTTTTAATTATCACCACAATCAAAATATGTTCCAGAAAAATTATCCATCAAGCATTAATAATTTATCTCAATTTCAATTAATTTATTCATCTAATTTAACTACCGCCTTAATTAATTTACTCTATAATTATTTAACTTTCGGTACCTGAATTCTACAAATACTACTCAAATAAATTACGTAATTATTCTAAATTAATTTTATCAATTTATCTTAATTAATATACTTATTTAAACATAGTCCTAATTTATTATTTCCATAAATATTTCAATAAGATCATCCAAATTCAATATTTTTCACAATATTAATTAAAAAAATATTAATAATTTAAAATAAATTAGAATCCACTTACTTTTAATTCTCTAGACAAGACTTGAGTTCAATTCTCTAGAAAAGACTTGAGCTTTCCATTTTCGGTTCGAATTCTAATCACTAATAAAGGCAAATTGGGTACCGTTGAAAAGTTTGGACTGAAGGGAGTCCAATGAAATCGTTGTTGCTGAAAAGGGTGGCTAGAAATGTAAAAAATAACCTAAAAAGGTCGGGTCAATAGAAACTTTGACTGGCAGTTGCTCCTCCAAAAATTTGTCATTGTCAGCTCTCCGCGTTCGTGGGCAGTCTCTCTACCCGTCTGGCTAGCACGTACCAGCAGCCAGTCACCAGATAGCGCTTGTTCGGTGACCAGCTCTCTCTCTCTCTCTCTCTCTCTTTTTACTTCTTTTTAAACTCCTGCAGTGAACTGATAGGTTTTTATAGCCAATCAGTCACTGTTAACTCGTGACTTTTTCCTTTCTTTTTTTCTTTTGTTTTTCTAAATAATAATAATAATAATGTAATAATTAAAAATTTGAGAAAATATTTTTCAGAATATTCCTACCATTAAAAATTTATTTTAATAAATAAATTAATAATTTAAATAATATAATAATTTATAAACTTTTAAAATTTAAAATCAATCCTTAAATTTTTTTTACAAACATCATTGTATATATTTGTGAATTAAATATATTTTTTTATTTAAATAAATAGTTTATTGAATATGCAACAAAAATTAAGTAAAATTTAATTTAAAATAATATAAACTCATAAAATTTTTTCCATTCATTATTTAATTAAATATTCTTAATTATTTTCAATAAAATATATTTTTAAAAATAAATCAAAATTTAAGGTGTTATAGTTTTTGTGGCTGTGCTAGGAGCCACCAATTCCCATTGTTGTTGAAACTCAGAGGGTGCAACAGTCAATGGAATAGTAAGATCTATTGAATCAATTGCTAGTTTAGGCGACATAGATAATATATATATATCTTTCTTATGTAATTATGATTTGCTTGCATTGGAATCAGTATTCAAGAATTAAATACTGGACTTGGTTAAGTTTCCAGAGTTTCAAAGTTTCAGATTTTTAGCAAGAATCAATTTTTTTTTTATTATAAACTAATCTCATAATAATATTATAAAAAATAAATTAAAGTAATTTTAAATTAATATTAAAAATAAATGAAACAAGGATTTAACTTATGATGATAAATTAATTTGTTTTACAAATTAGATATCGGTAATTATAATTTAAAAAGATGTATAAATAATATAAGAAATAAAATTTTAATAAAATTAAAAAAAAAAAAAAGCAAATGTTAAAAAAAAAAGCCGTGAAAAATTATGTGTTTTTCAATAAAAAAAAATGTGTATTTTATTAAAGAAAAATATATTAAAATACTATTTTCTAATATTTTATTTGAAAAATACTTGAAAATTATATAAAAATACTATTTTTTATTTTCTTGAAATTTTTTTTAGAAAAAAATTTTATTTTTCACAATTAAATAAAGTTTAAGGTTTTTAGCCCATGTCTCAAAGAAAGTTAATTTTTTTTGTAAAATGATACACTATATGATACATTGATTAATTATTCTTTATTAAATTTAAAAATGAACATGATTAAAGCCAACAAATGAAAGATCCAAAAATATGATAATTAAAGCTAAACAAATGAAAGATCCATAAGTATAAAATATCAATTTTTTTCTTTTTTTAAAAAAAAATATTTAAATTAAATAGAAAACCCAGAATTGATCTTGAAATGGAAAATACAAAATCTTCACAGAATTAAAGAAATAACAAAAGAAAAAAAATAATTCTTGAATGAATTAATGAATGAAACTTAGTATTGAGTCAAGGTGAATATATTATGTTTATCATTAGCATATAAATACTTACACTTAGATAAGATATACAACTCAAGAGGTAAGCTAAATTACAAAATACAAAATTAAGATAAAGTTAATCTTAATTAGTTACAACAGATAATTGATTATTTATCCCTTTAATGAACAGTACCCACCATTGAAGCTAAGTTAAGCTTTGTTGTTTATCAGAGACATAATTCCAAACGCCTGAGGCATAAAGTACAAAAGTATTTGCGCTTGAGTTTGTAACAAATGGGCAAAAGGCAGAAACTCCACTTTCTCTCCACATCCATGGCCTCCACTTTCCCTCTACAGTATGGACATGATCCAGAAGCTTGCTGTCTGCCCAATTCCCTCTCTTCTTCACAAAACCATACCAAACACATCTCCTGTTTTTCTCTTAATTATCTCTCCCTGTTGAAGACCTGATATCCTGAAACTGAAGGAAATGAGTATTTATATACAAGGAGATAGGTATAATCTATATTCGTTTTAACTGGGGGCGTAACTATGTGACAGCTTAGTCCCCAAACTTTTCAAAATTAATTTTATATCTCTATATTTTTTAAAATATATAACATTTACCATTAAAAATTTTATTTTAAGCTATATATTTTTTAAAATATATACATTTAATTTCTCTAAATTTTGATATTTTATTTATTACATGTATATTTTGTAATTTTCTTAAAATATATATAGATTCCCCTAAATTTTCTAAAATTTTATTTATTATGTATTATCGGTTTTTCTAACGAGCGCTATAACAGTATTCGTTAAGAGCAATTATTTCAGAAAAAATATAAATATAAAATAATTATATTAGAGAAATATAAATAAATTAATATAAAAATAAGTTGAAAGAAAAAAATGAAAAGATTTTGATAAAATTATATTTCGTTACATTTTAAGTATAAAATTTCTATTTTTCATTAATTTATTTTATTTTTAAATTTATTTATTTAATATTTTTTAAATTTTTAATTCTTAATGGGTGTTCTTAGAAAAATTAATATATTATTATATTTATATATAAATAAATATTTTATAATATAATAATAGAACTAAAAATTTTACATTTTTTTACATTAATCTTATAAAATTGAATTTTTTTTTATCCATGATTATTCTTAATTATCTTAACGTTGAAGTCTAATTTCATCCCACATTTAAAATTATATCTGCAATAAGAAATAGAGTCCCAATTATATTTGGCCCTAAAATTTAAAATTTTCACTCTGATTTTAACCCAGTTGAATTTTGGTTATTATTCTTACTTCTATTGTATTAAATTCCTCCGTGCTACAAAAATTTGCACACTTATCGTTTTTGTTTTGTTTCAAATTATAATCCACTTTTATTTATATAGAGTAATTATTTTAATAATTTTTTTAATATATCTTATTTAATATGTATTCCTATCAATTAGTTGTAATAAAATAATACGAGTCATCTAATATTGATGAATGGATATATTATAAAATAATGAGTCAGTTTAATTATTGATAATTTTTTTTTAAATTTTCAATAGCTAATTTAATCCGTTAAATAAATTAAAAAAAATTAGCAAATTATTAACTGTTACACTCTCCAACAGTTGCTAAATGTAAAAACTTCATTTTAAAACTTTTTCTTTCAATTGATAGTTAATATTATATTTTTACTATATTATCCTCATCATATTATCCTTACAAAAAATAATTATTAATGAAATTATTTTCAAATTAATTTTTCATGTCATATATTTATTTATAATTTTTAAAAAATTAAAAAATTAATATAATATTATTTACAATATTTAAAATTATTAATATATTTACATCTTATAAAAAAATAATAAATATCAAGTGTAATTTTTAATTAATACTAAAACTTTAAATTGAAATAAAAGCTCAAGTTTCTCAATCAAATACCTAGTTGAATCCTTTTTTTTCTCCTCAAATCTAAGAATGATGACCTCCTCAGGTGAGTATATGGCATTACTGAGTTAGTGACTGCATATAGAACTCCGATATGCGAATGTGACAAAGAATCACCCTTTTGAACATCATAGATGGAGGTTAATCAAGGCAGGCGATTTTGTGGATGTTGATATTACGAGATTAGTGAGGTTTAAATCTTTCTTTTCTTGCATGTTGTATTCAATGGTTGAAACTTTGATGTTTTGATTATTTCAAACTCCATGAGGAAGATGTAAATTTTTTTATATGGGTTGATCCTGAATATTTTGAAAGAGCAAAGAATGTGATTAATGCACTATTAAGAAAGAGCAAAAGATTAGAAAGGGAGAAAAAAGAAATGGAAAAGATGTAGAAAATGATAAAGGTTGGAAAATTATTTATTTTGGAGTTGCTGCGCTCACTATTGGTATTTTTGTTGTTTGTTCATGGTGGGCAATGAAAAAATAATTATTATTTTTATTTTAAATTGTTGGTGTAGTTGGTTCTTAGGGTATTTAGTTTAGTGTAATTTTGTGGTATAATGTTGCTGTAATTGAGCCATTTTGACTTAAATCTAAGTTTACTCCAAGCCAAAATGTAACTTTGCAAATTTTGTAATCAATGGTGTTCTTAATTCAGTTAATGATGTTATTATTATTTATATTTTATGTAAGCAATTTTAGTGTAATTAGTGCTTAAATCCAAGGTCAATATTGTGTATATATAACAGAATAGGTACTAACAAAGTGAATTTCATTGAATAATATGTATAAATTTATGTCAATTCATAATTATAGTAGACAAAATGAAGCTATTATCTACCTTTGGCCACATGGCAGATCCATTGGTTGGTTCAATAGTGTGATTGTAAACCCTAAGAATTGTTGCAACATGATATAGTGGATCTACATATTACTCTGGTACTTCATTTTAACAATATATCACAGTAATTGCATGGGCCTGTCAAGTCCCATCTTCTGCAGGTACAAGTTCTAGCTTCCAAGTCCACAACAACTTAATGATCTTTACAATGTACCTAGACTCTAGATGACCCAGCAAATGTTGGGAAGTAGTCACCAGACAGCTCCTTAGTTTTATCCAACTTCTTTTGGATTATTTGACACAACAGTAAATTTTTCTCCTATGCTCTGAGCATTTCTTTGTTCTTTTTGGCTATCCTCCTCATCAATTGATTCCTTATCATTTCAAGCACTGTTTACTTCTTGCTTCTAAGATGTATTTGTTGAAGCATTTACACAAGTTATTCAACAATATATCACATTTAGTTTGAACCTTGAAGCAAGCTCTGCTCCAGTTCTCATATAGCCTTGCCTTGAGCCATTCTCTGCATTCTTTGGATTTATCTTCAAGTTCTTTCAAGCCAACTCTGGTAGCTTGCTCTAGCACACTTCCATAGAAGGTCCTTGTAAGCTTTGCATTTAAAATGTGCTCTCATATTTATCCACAAATGCCTCACATATATTATGTGTTCTGCATTTGGAAACATGGTTGATAATAGAAATCAACCCCTGCATACACATTAATGTGAAATAAGATTGTAGTTAGAAGACAAGAATTATGTATTGAATAACATGAAAGTATAATGGAATGGGGCATTACTTTTTGTTTGTCTGACATGAAGGTCCACGGATGAGAGTTGAATATCTCTAAATCATACTTCAGATTTTCTAAAAACCAGTCATAATTTTTTTTGTTTTCACTTTTAACCATAGGATATGCAATGCGGTATATACAATCATTGGGATCAATCCTAATAATATACAATAACTGGCACCCATACCTACCTTTGAGCCAGCAACCATTAAGGCATATTATGGATCTGCATCCATCTTTGTAACCTTCTTTAAGGACTGTAAAACATATATACATGCCTTGAAATTTACTCTTGTCCTCCTTAAACACAATTATAGACCTAGGGTTAGATCTCAGTAGTTCAAGCTTGTAAGCATGGAGTTTGTTGTATTGCTTAGCCTCATCTCCATTAATTTTCTATAGAGCCAGATTTCTTGCCCTCCATGCCTTCACCCTCCCAATAGTATACCTATACTCCTTTTGAACCCTAGCAATGAATGCTATTAGCAACCAATTAGGATTGTCTCTAATTTCTTTCATGTAATGAGTTGCTAACTATTTAGCTGTCAGGTAGAAATTCCTATGCATCTTTCCATATTTGTGGTTGAAATTAACAACCTTGATTTGAAATGTGATATCAAATGTCTCTTTCCTATCTTGCTTGGATGCATATATCCTCCAGTTGCAGTTTGTATTCTTACATATGGCCTCAGCTCTATTTTTACCATTCTTGGGAAACCAGATTTGAAATATGTTTCTAATCCCCCAATTCCTTATAGCTTCTTTCACTTTAAACCTATCTTTGAAAATCATACCAACAACAAAAGTTGGATCGTCTGTGTCTCTTTTTGAATTAAACTCATCATATCTAGGCTTTCCTTCTCCATCTTCATCAGATTAAATATGTCGCTCATCACTGTCTGCATATTCAGAATCCTAATCATTAATTGCTCTAACAACATCATCTTTATTGTCAACTCTTACTAATTTCCTTGTCCCTCTAGGTTTTCCAGTCTGTCTGAAAAACTCATTGTTATTGTTTTCATTTAGAACTTCAGCCAGATCACCATCAATGTCTTCCATATTGTAGTTTGGATCATAAAAGTTAAGATCATCATCATTGCCTGCTACATCAGTTTCATATGCAGTGCTTGCAATCCTATCATGTCTATCACCTCCATCATTATCAATAGCTCCAGAAGGTTGTCCAACTATATCAACATGGCATGTTTCAACATTAACAGATGGGTGAGGGTTCCCATCAACTCCAGCATTATTTGCTACTTTATCAAACCAACCATAAACAATATCTTCTTGGTTAATGTGGAAATGATAGTCTTGTGTATTAGGAGCTTCGATGCATTCTTCAAGGTTATGCACTTCACTGCCTTCTTGGCTTGGTATTGATGGCAGTGCTATGATTGTGTTGCTTTTACTGGTTGAGGCTTGTGTTTTTTCTAGAACTTCAACACTGGAACCTACTGTCTATGTAGCATTGATGGTTTGTCTAGCATTGCTGGTCTTTCTAGCATTACTGGTATTGTATTCCTCTTCCAAATCCTCAATAACCAATCTTCTTTGGGAGTTGTTTGAATGCACTTCATTGAACAATTTCTTTTCTGTGACATGCTCTACATAAATATCAACTTCTCCATAATCAGTTGCACTCAATGCTAGCTCATATATGTAAGCATCTACCTCAGTCCAATTTGGTAATCTTGGTTGGGTAACCTTTAACAGTATATGAGATTACCCCTCACATGTAGCTTAAAAAGCAAATTATTTATATCAATGGCAGTAAAAGTATCTAGATGACAGCTCAACATATAATAAAGTTCCCTATCAAAATATCCATACTCCCCTTTGTGCTCGTTATAGTGTATATTCACTAAGAATAAGGCATCTGGATTTGAAAATAATAAACAAATGCCCAAAATTATAAATTACATCATAAATATAATTGTATTGCATATTAACAAACCTAATACACAGTAATACACCAAATCCTAATACACAGTAAATACTAAAATCCATATTAAAAAAAAAAAACCATATTAACAAAATCCATATTAACAAACCTCATACATAATAATAATAAACAAATGCCCAAAATTATAGATTGCATCATAATATGATTGCATTGCATATTAACAAACCTAATATACAGTAATATACCAAATCTTAATACACAGTAAAGACCAAAATCCATATTAAAAAAAACTCATATTAACAAAATTTATATTAACAAACCTAATACACAATAATATCCCTAACTATATAAAACATCAATTAACAAAACCTTCAATAAATTAACCAAATCCTAACTAACAACAATTGTCAAACCCTAAGACCATTAAATAATATTTTAATCACATATATTATATTATGTTATATACAAATTTACCACTTGATAAAAAGACAACATGCATTGCATATTCAATTCAAAGGAACCTTGAAAACCCCAATATATAAAATAAAAAAAAATGAATTTTCACTGCTATAAAACATATTTGGCCTTCTGGTCTCCATTTCAGCAATGTGCTTTGTCGTAATGCTGTTTTTTTACTAACAACACTTCGTAAATGTCATTATTCAAATAACAAAGTTCCCTCATGTTCAATCTTTAACTTAGAAAGTGAAATTACGGAAAAAAAAAAAGTAAAAAGGGATGAAAGAGAAAGTAACTGTTTGAGGTTAGACAAGAGAGAAAGAGTTCAGTAAATTTTGATGGGACAAGACAAAATTTTTTGTTCCGTTTTCAAATCAAAACCATGCACACATTAATTGTTTTGATTCGTTGGTGTCTGACATGGCACTGGTTAAAAGAAAAAAAAATTGCCACGTATGTGCACCGTTAAAGAATTAGACGAATTCTTAATAAAAGTACTTTAAAGTGTATGAGGTATAAAATTCAAGTATTTTTAAGCAATAAAATAAAGTTGGAAAATGTACGCGAGCCATAAGTTATAATACCGTGGGTGAAATTAACCCAAACTCAAAAGATGGCCTTCCATTTATTTATTATAGTAAAAGTATTATAAATTAATACTTAATAAATTAATAATCGATTATATAATAATTTTTATAATTTATTAATAGATTAAACTAATATTCAATTAATTGATTTTTTTAATTAATAAAATTCACGAGCCAATGAATATTAATTTATTGATGTTTTTACTGTATTAACAACACTTTTAACAAGAAGTTTCTTTTTTCTCACGTACAGCATGCAGAAGAAATTCACTTCAACAGCCGTTTACAAAACTAACGTATATGTACACACGTTCTTATATACAGTTCATTGTATTATCTCCCTTGTTTCCTTTCACATACGATTGAATTATATGCTTTGCTCTTCTATGTTTATTATCAAGTTTTATTTGTGATTTTTAGCTGCATTTGCTTAATCAAGCTTTTGAATTGAACTGAAATGCAATATAACTCTTGCTAAATAATACTAAAATGCCATTCTATAATTAAAGGAAGAACACGTGAATTTCTTTACCTTCATCTCTTAGACATACCCCAAAACAGAAGGTAAAAAATATCAAGTACAGTTGAAAATTCATTTCAAAACAGATAAAGAAGAGGGGAAAGAAACATATTTTGATCATGTTTGTTTGTTTTTGGTCCTTTTTCTTGATCTATAATACCTGGTGAAAAATAAAAGTTTAATTTCAGTTTTCTTGCTTTTTGTCCAAACTCAGAGACCCAAAAATTTAATGATCTTTGTTAATTAACTTTGTCTGGTAATGGATAGATAAAAACTTGAGTTCATACAGAATGGAAACTGGAAGAGGTATTCTTGAATTAGATGAACAACAAATCACATTTCATTATTGGAACTTGGAATAACAACTCAATATTGTCATGAATTGAAATTATATGATAGGTGATATGATATGGGGTGGGATGAAAGCATGAAAGAGAAAGGATAAGAAAAATGGATTTGAATCTAGGACATGTGAAGAATTCAAATAGTTTTCTCTTCTCTATTATATATATCTATATCTCTGGAGAAATAGAAGCTCTTGGTAGGAGAGTATTTGGAAATAAAAAAATAATAATAATTAATTAATATTATATTTTGAATTTTAAATTTTACTTTTTGGTAAAAGAAAATTTTTATATGTCCTTAAAATTTTGTTTTCAGTTGAAAATTAGGTCAAAAGATAGCTATAATTTATAATGCTATGTGTCTAAGTTATTATTAGTTTAAATTGTCAGCTCATATTATTTTATTGACAAGCCAATCCTAACTAATAATTTCTTTTCTGATATGGGTAGTGGACCATGAAAATAGTTCATTATTCACAGCTCATAAATCAAAATTCTCATTTTACTCTCCTCCCTTTAATTTCGGGTAATGTAATTTTCACGAATACACTACCCATTGCCATTATAGGTAATGCAATTTTCAGAGATACCTTACCCATTGCCATTTCTAAACTTAGGGAATGAAAAGGTAAAATATTTTTTATGCTCATAACTCATTACTTCATATTTCTCTAGCTAGCTTCCCAAATTAGGTATTATAAAATAAGGAAACTATATATATATAAAGGTTTGAAGTTTGGGAGTGATAAAAAAATATCCCTTATGTCTAAAAAAACCATCCTCAAATATATTAATGACTATTTTTGCCGTCTTATGTATTGTCTCTTTTACTTCCATCAATGAAAACAATGAAAACATTAACATATTCTAAATGTTGCTTGAGTGTTGAGGTTTCAAAGTAATCTATCTATTTCTTTTTAGAATTTATGTATTTCTCATGTTGTTTGTTTTATAAATAGTACAACTATTACACTTTTAAAAAAAAAAAAATTCTTATGAAAAATTATATGGTTGTCTTTCTGATTTCAATCATCTCAAAGTATTTGGATGCCTTCGTTTCGCTTTCTCTCTTATTAGAAATAGACAAAAATTTGATCTTAGGGCATCCAACTGCGTCTTATTGGGTTATAAACATGATACCAAAGGATATGAGGTCTATGACTTAAATTCCCATTCTGTTTTTCTTTCTACAATGTCATTTTTATTAGTGTATTATTCCTTTTTCTTCACTTGCGCCTTCCTATGATACTTTTGTTTATCCTATTCCTTATAATCATATCTATTTCTACTTCTATTTCAACTTCATCATTTTATGTTCTTACTATTGTTTCCTCTTTTGTCCCATCCTTACTTGATCATTGTCTATTTATTCCATCTTCATAAATAAGAAGATCTGTTAGGAACCATACTCCTCCCATAAAAGACTATAATTGCAAGTTGGTCTCTACCTTGTCTCAGTCCAACTCCATCATCCTATCTGCTACAGATCCACTACCAAATCCACTACTAGTACACCTGACTCTTTACCTTAAGTTCTTTCTTATGACAAACTTTCCCCACTCATAAAGTCTTTTTCATTAACATCACCATAATATATGAACCCAAGACTATAAAGAGGATGTCCAAGATGTTGAGTGGCAAGATGGCATGAATACTAAATTACAAGTTGTTGAAGCTAATCACACATGGGTACTGACTTCCCTTCCCTTTGGCAAGAATCCCACAGGATGTAAGTGGGTTTATAAAGTAAAATACCATATTGATGGCAGTGTTGAGAGGTAGGGGTGGCATCGGTTAGATTTGAAGTGATGTTATCAAATCAAACCAAACCAATCTTTTTGATTTAAAAATTCTCAAATTAAATCAAACCATCATTGTAACTAAATCATTGATTTGATTTAGTTTGATCACCTTCGGTTAGTGGGATTCAAACCAAAGATTTTTTTTTTTATAATCGTCATTATTTTATTATAAATTTAGAAAAAAACACCGATAAATTATTGGTGATAAAAAAATCTCAAAAATAGTTCAATGTACAATGCAAAGCCTATTTATTCTATTAATTAATACACCCAAAATTTATATTTTTCTCAATTATTAGACTCTTTCGTATTTATCTTTAGTCAATTTTCATGAATGGTCATTTTTTTTAAATTTTAAATTAATATTAAGTTAAAAAAAATATGTGGTTATATATAAAATAAAATCAAATTGTCATGACCCAACTCGGGAGTCGCAACGGTCCTAGAATACGGGTGATGCATAAGCGACCAGTACCACGAAGAACCCAAATCAACTATCTATATGGCATGCATTACAATAACAAGCTCATTATAACTTGATAAATTCATCAAAACTTGGGCAGCATCTTCTTTGTATAAGGAGCATGCCCAAAAGAAAACATACAAATATAATACTTCTATAAACATTTCATCAATTATCTCCAACCATGAATCCCTCTGGATCTCCAATACCAAATCCACAAATATATATAATTAAATCTTAATCAAAATCCACAAGTAATGAATTATAAATACATCCACAATATATCTCTTATATAATACTATATAAATGCAAACACAATCATACATAAATCCTACTCTTACATACTCAGTACTATGGAATCTCTATACTTTACAATTATTTACATATACTTTTGGAGTTTAGAATTTTACATAAATAACTATTACTATTCCAAGGCGGAGGAACGGATGGCCAATGGAATGCGGTCTCACTGCAAACCTGAAAATATTAACCATTGAAGGGAGTGAGTATAAAAATACTCAGTGAATACCAATGTATATAAATGCAGTAACTGATCATGGAATAACGGATATTCAAAAGTGATTTGAAAATTCAATATAAAATAATAAATAAATAATATAATATAAATCTATATACATAATGATATATATCTATATATATAACAATTTAAAATGGTAAATGAATGATAAAGCAAATATTTTTATATATATCAATTTATAAATATATAATATTATAAATTAGTAGATAGATAATAAAGTAAATATCTATTAAGATAGCATTACACACACACATATATATATATATATACATATATATATATATATACATATATATATATATATATATATATATATATATATATATATATATATATAACAATATAAATATATATTAATTATCATAAATGGATATTAATACTATTAATTGTATATTTATGAATATAATAACTATGCTTCTGTAACCATATTACTATAACAATTTCTGTAATCATCTAGGTACTATCCAAAATGGTACCCAGACCTATATCCATGAAATACTCGTGAAAATATTCATATATATATAATATGAAATGAAGTAGAAATAAATATTCAATGAATGAGTCAATGCACATATGATATAACAGGTATGGGGTACTGTGAAAGGTATAATTGTACTGATGTAGTACAATGATAACTTTATGAAACAACACTCTTTAGCACCCTTGGTGCTCCACCCAACCAAACGTAAGAGTGATCGGCTCCTATGGCTAGAGCACGTCCTCCCCCTCTAGCTGAAGCCAATATAAAACCAGTGTGCACACGGTCGATGGTTTCACCCTCTATACCATCGAAATAGCTCTGTTATCATATCATATGAGAATGCCTCTATATATAATGAAAATAACATAAATACAATTCAAATAGATCTTATATAAGCGTAGAATGATCATATACATATATATAAAGAAAAATAGAACAAGTTGGAAAATTACTAAAAATTGGCCTGGGGAAGCCCAGTTGTGCTGTCGCAACTGGCTTTCGAATTACGGGTCCGTTTTAGGTACTTTCTAGTTAACTATGTTACGAAAAGAATTAGGTGGGCCATGAGGTACCATTTTGAAGCTTAGAACAAGACTAGATGATTGGGCCAAGTGGTGGGCCAATTGGCTTTCTGGTTTTCATTTTATGGTCAGACAAAGTTCA
>CANXYC011718461.1:0-25174 GCA_948193065.1 Aleurites moluccanus
ATATATATATATATATATATATATATCTCAAGTTATATACATCCATAGCATAGTTTATAAGAAAAACTATAAGAAATACAAACACACATATAAATGTCACTCCTTAGGTTATAGTACCATGGAATCTCTAATACTGTACAAATATTTACATATACTATTTAGGACCTGAGTATTACATGATACAAGTAGAACAATTCCAAGGAGAGGATATAAAGTGCCAATGGAATTTGAGTCTCACTGCAATCCTGAAAAACAATGACAACTACTGGGGTGAGTATAAAAATACTCAATGAATCTATATATATAAAAATACAGTAAATGTTCATAACACCATGATCGCTCACAAATGACCTGTAGAAATAATATAAGATAGCAAACATGGAGTGAAATAAGTTTCCATATGAATATCCAGTGTAAGAGTCAACTCTCATATGATATAATAGGATTGGGTCCAATGAAAAGTGCAATCACACTATAATTGCACAATCGTGCATAATCCAGTATACGTAAGGGAGATCAATCCTTATGGCTAGAGAATATGACACCCCTCCCTAGCAAAGGTCCAATGAATACCATTGTGCACACGGTCGATGGAATTACCCACTACACCATCGAGGTAGCCCTGTTATAATACCATATAGGTGTGTCTCCATAGAACAATAAAATAGCATAAATACAACTCATATAGGGGTGGAACAATCCAATATATATCCATAATGAATAATAGAACAAGTTTAGGTTAAGTTGTAAAATTGGCCGGCGGGGCCCAATTGCGCTGCCACAATTGGCACTCGCCGTTACGAGTCCGTTTTGAGATTTTTGAGTAGTTTCTGGTTAGCTATGCTATCAATGGATTCAAGTGGACCATGAGGTACGATTTTAAAGCTTAGGGAAAAACTAGAAGATTGGGCCAAGTGGGGGTTCAATTGGCTTTTTAGGTTTTATTTTATAGCAAGTCAAAGTTTAGGTCATTTTAGGTCATTTCGGTGGGCTCATTTACAAGTCAAAATGCATTGTAGGTACTATAAGATAGCAAGTGGTGGTTTATCATTCCAAATGACATATTATATTATATATTATGTAAATCATGCATAATTATACATATAGACTCACCTTTTATGCAAAAAGATCACTTTATCCCCCAATGCACTACTCGAAGGCCCTAAGTGGCCCGCCGCTGATACGTCCAGCTGGAGTACCCGATGGTTCACCTATTTCCAAATATAACACTCTGGTAAGATGTGAAAATATTACAAAACACATTATTCACATCAAAAGACATCAAGCATACACAAAATACACTATAGACATCACATTACATAATTAACACTTTTTCCAATCCTTTATGCATCAAACACATTCCTATCACCACATCTGACTTACATTTCATATATTCATCACTATTATACCAAGTTAAGAACTTATATACACTTAGTTAAACATTCCATATCAAACATACACCTAATTCTAAGTTTACCTTCCAAGTACTTATATCAAATAGCATTTCCATATCTAAACTTATACATTTGCATTACATACATCATTAATCCATATTCAAACCCTTCCTTCCTAATTGCTTCAACCTAACACATTGAACCTATAAACTTAAAATGGTTTGGCCTAGTTAGAATTCACTCCATTTATTCATTTTTCAACACCAATCATTCAAACAACATAAATGCATATCAAATGCATAACATTCAAGCATTTAAACCTATTAAACATCAAAGTATCAATTCTTCCTTAAGCACCTCAACTTTTGTCCAAGCTAGAAAACCAACCAAATGGATTTCTTTTCATCAAATGGCTACTAATTCATTACAAACACATCAAATCCAACACATTTGAACTAAAACTCCATCAAAATAACACATTTGAATCTTACCTTTCCAAGTTAGGGTTTCCTTCCAACTTTTGAGTTTTCTTCCAACCTAAACACATATTTGATACTAATTAACATCAAAGAAAACCTTAAGATCAAAATTAAACCAAAAGAATGGTAAAATCACTTACTTCTTCAATAGTTCTTTGAAATCTTCCAAGCTTTGATTTATCAACTTTTCTTGATTTTTCTTTGAATCTAAGGTTATAATTGTGTTTAGAATGATGGAATTAACTAGTTTGAATAAAAAAATGAAAGGAAACAACTTGGTATGATGAAGAACAATGGTGACCGAAACTTGCTAAGGAAGGAGAGAGAAAACTTGAATGGAAAATGGATAAGGAAGATGAAGAGGTGGGGAAAATCTATCTAAATATCAAGTGTATAATCCTATACATTGATTCTATAGTAAAAATTATACAACCTAGCTTACTAACCATTCAATTCTTGATCTTTTCATCCAATGGTTTGATTTAGGTTAACCTAAAATGATACCATACACTTGCATACACCATATAAGTCCATATATCTTAGGAAAAAACTATACTACCCCTAATTCAAATTGGATCCCTATTCGATTAACTTTTCTCGAAATTATTTTCTACCGGCTTTAATCCTCCAACAATAATTCAAATGACCATTATACCTCTATTTTCATGTCCTAATATTCTCTTTTACCATAAAATATAATGTTAATTTTCACTAAAACTCATATGGTGAGATGGCCATTTTGCCCCTAGTTCACCAAAAACTTAATTTTTCCCGATTGCTTCCTAACAACCTTTAAACCTCCTCTATTCATACAAACACATCATATAACATGTATACATGTCAAATTCAAGCATAAACATGTAATAAACCACATCACTCAAGTCAAGTCAAAACTTTCCCAAAATAGCCCTTTGTGGTTTAGGTTTTAGGTTTTGACTGAGCTATTACATTATTTAATGTACAAGTAATTGAGGGAAATACAAGGATAAATTGCTTTGAGGTAAGTATAAACATTGCATATGCATATTGTTTCTTTGAAATTGAATGTTAAATCCTCCTTAATATTCATTTATATGATTCTCATATTTCAAAATATTGTATTGTGCACCTATTAAATGAAATTCCCATGATGTTCTCAAACAAATGTTAAATTGTTCCATGTAATTACTTTATATATTGTAAATAACTTGGTTATTCTTCCTCGGACCAAGCTCATATGAAACGTATTTGTTAACTGAATGAATTCATGTTTATATATTGATGGTCTTGTGACCAATATGATTCTTGTGAAATTCAAGCTATATGACCATGATATGTATATATATAGAACACTCTTCCCAATGAAAGTAAATTCATTAGTCCATTGTGCACTTTGGGAACCTAGCTGATAGGGTTTTTATCAGTGTTCCACCTAGAGGGGACCATGAGCTCTAGGCATATATCTGGCCAATCATATATTTTGCAATAAGGTAGCAAGGCTACTGATGCGCTCTGTTGTGATAAGGTAGCAAGGCTACTGATGCACTCTGCAATTCTATCATATGATTTGGCAGCGCTATTCGATTGTGAACACTTATGTTCTTGTAAGCATAACCTTATGATATTTCCATATCCATGTTCCTTGACTTGACCTTTACCTTGCATATTTATATCTTACTGAGTTGAAGGCTCACTCCTCTTATGTGGATTTCAGCTAATAGTGTAGCTCAAGAGGGAGCTAATATAGAAGACAGAGCTTCTTGATTCATTCCTCCAAGAAGTCTCTATGTAATTCTTTTGAGATATATTCATTAGTTTGTATTATGGTATTGTATGTAGGAGGAGTATACTCTAGAACTTCGTAGTTAGATGTTAAGGGTGATATTATTTTGATGTTTGAATTGTTACAATTGGGATGCCCTTGTTCCTTATTAATGTGGGATGTATCTTTTGATCGATAAGGAACAAGAGGAAATTATATGATAATGAATGTAAGTGTGCAAATGGTTAATGCATGAATCATAGAAATGAATATTTATAATGAAAACTATATATGATGTGAATATGTATTGTATATGAGATCTAGGATATGAGTGTTCTATGGGTTAATGGTGGCCTTAAGCCTACCCTTGCCCTAGGACCGTCGCACCACTGGAGTTGGGGTGTGACAAGATGAGTCGAATATTTATAGGCCAATGTCTTCACACCCATGAATAAGCTCTCACACCCGTGAAGGCTACTATTCATATTGGATTCGAAGCACTTCTTCATAGCCATGAAGGGACGTTTCACGCTCGTGAAAATAAATATGAAGAATTGATGAATTTACACATAAACTTTTCTTATGGTGGTAAATAATTTCTCATGACCATGAAGAACACTTCACGCCCGTGAGGAATCTTCACCCCCGTGAAAGGCTTGTTAATTAGAATCTCTCATGTTTTCTCTATTCTAACTTATCCAAACTCAATCAACTTATATTTATACACGTTTAACATCTCAAAATCAGTCATAACTTATTATGTCTCAACATAACATTCTAGATTATCTATCATGCACATATAAACATACACATGCTAACATTCAGCAAACAAACAAATATGAACGAACACATATCTACTTATCCAGTAGCAGGGGCTACTTAACCATTTTCTCAAATTTTACCATTAACCTTAAGTAGTGGGGGATACTTAAATGTGTAACGGGGCACTACAAACCAATAATCCGCAATATAAAATTTTGAATCTTGCATATAATCAAACAAACAATATTATTAGATTAATTACTTATTTGTACTCATCAAAATGAGTATGTTAGAATACCAAAGGTCTAACAATCTCCCCATTTTTTATGGTAACAAATCACTTTTAAGTGAAATTGTTAAAAAGATATGAACTAAGGAATTTTTATAAAAATGGTACAAAACTCCTCCTGAAAGTGTGCAAAAAAGTTTTAAATGACATTTTTAATATTTTTGTACTTCTACTCCCCCTTTGTTTAAAAGCAATAAAAGAAAAGGATTGTTTAAAGGATGATTTTTGCTATAAAAAAATGCAGTTTTGCTGTAAAAAATATAGGAATTGTGCTGTCAAGAAGTGAAAAAAGGTATCTTAATCATGAAATCTGCATTTTTAAATGAAAATACATGATTGTGTTGCAAAATTATTAAAATGATTATAAATGAGTCAAAAATAAAAGTTTTGACCAAAAACATTATTTTTACCAATAAATAATAGGAGCACTTATAATTTATCATACAACAACTTGTAGAAGCTGTCAAAACATATTTGCAATATAATGCACAAACTCATCAAAGATCATCAATAAAAAGCACAAACATATTATATTAGCAAAAACAATCAAGATATATTGTAAATTGAGCATAATGAGCATCATAATAAATTAGAACTCAAAACATTTTGGAATAAATAATTGCATAAAGAGATTGAAATATCATAATATATCCAAATTAACTATTAAATCCAAAATTTAACCATTGAGGTCAACAATGTACCAAAAAGGAAGAAAATACAAAGGAAATAGCAAAAAAAACTATCATAATAATTAAGGATCAGTTGATGGATCAAGAGATGAATCAGCTGGAGGATCATGCTCTGCCTAGTGCCCAGCAGCTGCCTCAGTTGCAATAGCAATTATATTAGCAAATGTATTCGTGGGAGGCTGGTCCTTTGCAATATAAGCATCAACGATTGGACTGAAAACTGCATCATTGGATTTTAAAGCTGTAGAGGAAGGAACTTCAGTCTTGCGAAATGTCGTAGCTAACTCATGCTACTGTCGTCTAAGCCTGTGAAGTGCTCCTTTAAGAGAGGACTGAGCAGTAGCAAGTTTTATGACATGATCATCGATAGTTTGGATCTATGTAAGTACATTACGCTCAAGTGCATTAATGCGACCCGTGATGATCAAAGCAAGCTCAGAAAAGTCCGTCGAAGGAGGCAGACACTATTGTAGGTGCAACAATAACAGAGGGAGGAAAAGGAGGATTTTGAGTTAATTCAAAATTCTCTGGTCCAACAACATTTTCTTCCTTTAAAACAAAGTTTTCATCCTAGTTTTTTATGACTATTGACATTTTGGCTAGGGTTTGCAATCCTAGGAACTTTTTGGTCATCATGAAAGCGGTGCAAGGGTTGAAAGGATGGAAGGATATGGTTTTGGGGTTGAATCTCAACTTAGAGTTAGGGTTTGATTAGGTCAATTCTACCACAATTTTGGTCACCAAATGACCAATAACAATATCCCCGGTCTCTCTCTTTGACAGCAAATCAAAATGATCCACGAGCCATCAATCGAACGCTAGTTTGTGATTCTTTTCAATACACCACATGTAGAAAAGATCTGACTTCAGTATGGCACTATAACTGGTGCCTCTGGCATTAATGGTATAAACCATAATGCGATAGATAATTTTTAAAACAAGACTCCTAATACTTGCGCCTTTGGAGGTCCTAGGGTTAAAATCAAAGTTGAATCATGTAATGTTCCTCCAAAAAGCATGTTCATCAAAAGAATCAGGGAAATTATCTAAGTTATGGTTTGAGAAACCAAAAATTTGAGTAAGTCGATCCTAACCTAAGGTATAAGGATGATCTAGAATCTTAAAATTCATCAGGCCATAGGTCTTACCAGATGTGGTATTGATCTTAAGAGTTGAGAAAAACTCTTGGACTAGAAGGAGAAAGAAGGGTAGGTAGTATTGGCCATTTGAGTCTAATATATGTAACACCTTAGTTAAAACCTAGAAACTGAACCACAAAGGGTTACTTGGGAAAATTTTGACTTGACTTAATTGTTATGAATTATTATGTGTTTATGCTTGAATATGATATGTATTCATGTTATTTGATGTATTTGTATGAATAGAGGGGGTTTAAAGGCTGTTAGGAAGCAATCGGGTAAAATTGAGTTTTTGGTGAACTATGGGTAAAATGGTCATTTCACACCCTTTGAGTTTTAATAGAAATTAACTTTATATTTGATGATAAAAGAGAATATTAAGACATGAAAATAGAGGTATAATGGTCAAATGAATTATTGTTGGAAGATTAAAGCCAGTAGAAAATAATTTCAGGAAAAGTTATTTGGATAGAGATCCAATTCGAACTACGGGTAGTATAGTCTTTTCCTAAGGAATATGAACTTATATGGTGTATGCAAATATATGGTATCATTTTAGGCTAACCTAAATCAAACTATTAGATGAAAAGATCAAGAATTGAATGGTTAGTAAGCTAGGTTTCATAACTTTTACAATAGGATCAATGCATAGGATTACCAACTTGATATTTAGGTGGATTTTCCCCACCTCTTCTTCTTCCTTAGCCATTTTCACCAACCAAGCTTTCTCTTTCTTTCTTTCAAGTTTCGGCCACCATTGAATCATGTCATACTAAGTTGTTTTCTTTCATTTTTTTTATCCAAACTAACTAATTCTATCATTCTAAACATAATTATAACCTTAGATTCAAAGAAAAATCAAGAAAAGTTGATAAATCAAAGCTTTGGAGATTTCAAAGAACTATTGAAAAAGTAAATGATTTTACCATTCTTTTGGTTTAATTTTGATATTTAGGTGTTCTTTGATGTTAATTAGTATCAAGTATGTGTTTAGGTTGGAAGAAAACTCAAAAATTGGAAGGAAACCCTAACTAGGAAAAGGTAAGATTCAAATGTGTTATTTTGATGAAGTTTTGGTTCAAATGTGTTGTATTTGAAGTATTTATAATGAATTAATAGCCATTTGATGGAAATAAATCCATTTGGAGGAAGTTCATGCTTGGCCGAAACTTGAGGTGCTTAAGGAAGAATGATATTTTGTTGTTTAATAGGTTTAAATGATTGAATGTTATGCATTGGATATGTATTTATGTTGTTTGAATGATTGGTGTTAAAAAATGAATGAATGGTGTGAATTATAACTAGACCTAACTATATTGAGTTTATAGGTTTAATATGTTAGGTTGAAGCAATTAGGAAGGAAGGGTTTGAATATGGATTAATGATGTATGTAATGCAAATGTATAAGTTTAGATATGAAAATGGTGTTTGATATAAATACTTGGAAGGTAAACTTGGAATTAGGTTTATGTTTGATATGGAATGTTGAACTAAGTGTACATAAGTTCTTAACTTGGCATAATAGTGATGAATATATGAAATATAAGCCAAATGTGGTGATAGAAATGTGTTTGATGCATAAAGGATTGAAAAAAGTGTAAATTGTGTAATATGAGGTCTATAGTGTATATTGTGTATTCTTGATGTCTTTTGATATGAATAATGTGTTTTGTAATATTTTCAAGTCTTACCGGAGTGTTATATTTGGAAATAGGTGAACCGTAGGGTACTCCAGCTGGGAGTGTCGAGCGGCGGGCCATTTAGGGCTTTCGAGTTATGCTTTGGGTGACAAAGTGAATTTTTGCATAAAAGGCTAGTCTATATGTATAATCATGCATGATTTGCATCATATATCTTATAAAATATTATTTGGAATGATAAACCAGTACTTGATATCCTAAAATACCTACAGTGCATTTTTACCCTGAAATAAGCCCATCGAAATAACTTAAATCGACCTAAACTTTGTCTGGCTATAAAATGAAACCTTAAAAGGCAATTAAACTCCCACTTGGCCCAATCATCTAGTTTTTTCCTAAGCTTTAAAATGGTACATCATGGTCCACCTGAATCCATTAATAGCATACTTAACCAGAAACTACTCAAAAATCCCAAAACGGACCCGTAACGGCGAGTGCCAATTGCAGCAGCGCAATTGGGCTCCATCGGTTATTTTTTTCACTTGACCTAATCTTATTCTATTATTCATTATAAATATATATTGGATTGTTTCATAGCTATATGAGTTATATTTATGCTATTTTTATTGTTATATGGAGACACACCCATATGGTATTATAATAGGGCTACCTCGATAGTGTAGCGTGTAATTTCATCGACCGTGTGCACACTAGTATTCATTGGACCCTTGCTAGGGAGGAGTGTTATATTCTCTAGCCGTAAGGAGTGATCTCCCTTACGTACATTGGATTATGCATGATTGTGCTATTACAGTGCGATTGCACTTATCATTGGACCCAATCCTATTATATCATATGAGAGTTGACTCATACACTGGATATTTATATGGAAACCTATCTCACCCTTTATTTGTTATCTTATATGATTCTACAGGTCATTTATAAGCGAACATGGAATTATGAATATTTATTGCATTTTTATATATATAGATTCACTGAGTATTTTTATACTCATCCCCGTAGTTGTTATTATTTTTCAGGGCTGTAGTGAGACTCGAATTCCATTGGCACTATCTATCCTCGCATTGGAATTTTGCTACTTGTATCATGTAATACTCAAGTCTTAATCAGTATATGTAAATATTTATACAGTATTAGAGATTTTATGGTACTGTAACTTAAATAGGAACATATATTTGTGTGGTTGTATTTGTTATAGTTTTTCTTATAAACTATGTTATGGATGTATATAGCTTGAGATATATATATGTGTTGAGTTGATATTGGAGGTTGAGAGGGATGTTGATTATAAAGTGATATTGGAAGTGTTGTTTGCATTTTCTGCAGCGGGGTATAGTCTCATATTATAGGAGATGCTGTCGAAATTTTTATAGAAATATTAAACTATATTTGAGTTGATTATTTGAATTGCTTGCCATATCATACAGATAATTGGGTTCTTCGTGGTACTGGTAGCTTAGGCAACGCCCATACCCTAAGATCGTCGCTGCTCCCAAGTTGGGTTTGACAATATACTACGACCAATTTGGCCCTAACAGCATCAGCTAACCCTAATCTATCTAGGGTAACCCAATCTACATACCTAGAGGGAAGTATATTGTGGTTGGATGAGATAATTTCAAACCTTTTCTTCTCCTTAGAAGTTAAGGAGTGAAGCAAGATATCGTGTTCTGATGGTTGAAGAGTAACCTGTTGTGTTTGAGGTTAAAATGGAGACTGAGTCTGAGGTTGGGTAGATCTAACAACCTGCTCTTTGCCTTTCTAAAGCCTTGTTGGTGGAGGAGGAGGAGGTGGTGGAGAGATGGATTTAGTCTCATAAAAGCCTAAGCCAAAAGATCCAGAGGTGCATTGGGTGATTTTGAGAAGTTTTGCAGAGGCATATTTTCTTCTAGTAGGAGCTTTTGTGCGTTTTGGAGGCATATTAATGTAATTGAGTATTGAGAAAGATGAATTTTTGTGATAGGGAGTGAAGAAACTCAGTTTTGCTCAAGGAAATTGAGAAAAAATGAAGAATGAAAAAGTTAGGTTAAGAGTAAAATGACAGAGGCGTAATAAAATTAGATTTAAAATGTCTCTGCAGCGGCCGTGATTTATCAGTAGCAGCTGTACTTAACTAAGTAGCGGACACTTCTAAGATAAGTAGTGGGCACTACTAAGATAGGTAGCGGTTGCTACTTAGAGTAGCGGAAGCTACTAAGAGACACATAAGGTTTGGTAATAGTGTAACGGTCGTTACCGCATTTGTACTGACCATGATTCTGGGAAGAGAAAAAATATAAAATTGTACCCAGACTTGCTAGTGTTATTGCTTGAGTAGCGACCGTTACTCTAGAGAGTGTAAAATGGTACACAAATGCCTAGAGTAGCGGGCGCTACAAATGAAAACATCACAAAATATTTTTTTAATCAAACATCAATTATTTTAATTTATCAACCTCACTACCATCTAACATCCCCAATTCATGTTTAATGAAATTCAAACACTTTGTAAAGATGTCCACAAGTTGATCATTTAAAGTAAAAAAATTCAAGAGCAACATTATTGCACAATACATTATCTCTGAGAAAATGATATCTAATATCAATATGCTTGCTTCTAGAATGTTGAACAAGATTCTTTGATAAGTTTATAATACTAATGTTATCACACTTAATAGGAATCTTGTCCAAATGCACACCTAAGTCATAAATTTGTCATTTCATCCACAACACTTGTGCACAACAACAAGCGACTGCCATATATTCGGCTTCTGTGATACAAAGCCACTGAATTTTAGTTCTTACTAAACCAAGAAATAAGGCAATTTCCTAGGAATTGACAAGTATCATAGGTACTTTTCCTATCCATGCAATTACCGGCAAAATTCATATCGAAATAGCCAATTAAACTAAAATGCATGTTCTTTGGATATCAAAGTCCTAAATATTGTGTGCCAATCAAATATTTCAAAATTTTTTTGACCGCAAGCAAATAAGACTCTTTAGGACATAATTGAAAACGTACACATAAACACATGACAAACATAATATTTGCCCTACTAGCGGTTAAATAAAGCAAGCTACTAATCATATCTCTATATTTTTTCTCCTCAATAGGCTTACCAAGTTCATCCTTATCAAGCTTGATGATAGAGCTAATTGGAGTTCTACTTGCTTTTGATCCATCTATTCTAAACCTCTTAAGAAACTCATTTGTGTACTTTGATTAGTTAATGAAGATGCCTTCATCACATTGCTTGATTTGTAATCCAAGGAATTACTTTAATTCTCCCATCATGCTCATCTCAAACTCACTTTTCATGCATAAAAAGAATTCCTTGTATAAAACCTCATTAGTAGCACCAAATATTATGTCATCAACATATATTTGCACAATCAACATGCTATGCATGTCATTTTTAATGAAAAGAATTGCATCAACTTTTTCTTTTGAAAAATAATTGTTTATAAAAAATGTGATAAGTCTATCATACCAAGTCTAGGAGCTTGTTTAATACCATAAAGAGTTTTTTAAAGTTTAAAAACATGATTTGGAAAATCGAATTGTTCAAAATCGGGAGGTTGCTTAACATAAATTTCCTCCTTAATAAAACTATTTAAAAAATACTTTTAATATTTATTTGATACAACTTGAAATTCACGTGACATGCAAATGCAAGTAACATCGTAATTGCCTCAAGTCTAGCCACCGGTGCAAAGGTTTTTATTAGGTCCCTTTGGCAACCAAGAGGGGACGGGGTGAATTGGTTGTTTGACAAAATAAGAAATTAATCACAAATTAAAATAGCAAAAGCAAATAAACTAATTCAACAATGAATGTATATGCATGTATAAATGAGTAAAATATAAAGAGTATAAGGAAGAGATAATCAAACACAAGATTTATAGTGCTTCAGCCAACCCTTGTCTACGTCTACTCCTCAAGATCACACTTGAGTATTTTACTCTGATCCTTTTACGGGTGCAAGATCAAATCTAAGTGTTTAGGCTCACACTCAAACCTTTACAAGTATTTTCACAGGATCACACTCAAATCTTATACAAATATTTTCTCAAAGGCTCACACTCAAACCTATACAAGTGTTTTCTAAGGCTCACACTCAAACCTATAAAAATACAAGAGATGAGAAGAAGAAAATCCCCTTTTACTTTTTCCCAAACTCTCAAATAATCAATGAGTCTTAACCAACTCAAAGTTTTACAGTTAAAAGCTCACAAAAAGATTTTACAGAAAATAGGCTCTTTAAGCCATAAACATGAATGAATTGATGGAAAATATTCTCAATTATTGTTCTCTTGGTTATTCTCTTATGTTTAAACTTCCCACCAACTTATATTTATAGCATTGGATAAAATATAGTCATTTGGCCTTATTTAATGCCAAAAAGTGTAGTTGACATCTTTTCTAATGGCTAGTTTTCATATGACTTGCACCCGTGACTAGAGTTGTCACACCTGTGACTCCCATACGTCGCGACTGTGACTTTCATGCGTTGCACCCGCTACTGGAGAGACACTGTTCATCTGAGGCTACTGGATCTCTTGACAAGATCTTAATTTAATTTTGCACCCATGACTATTATAAGTTGCACCCGCTACTTGGATCTCTACAAGGTTACGACTAACTTTGTCGCACCTGTGATTGTCTTTGTTTCTAGAGTCACACCCACAACTTCATATGGTCACACCCGCGACACACCAAAATTTAGCAACCTGCAACTTCATTTCTAAAAAGTTACATTCTTCAAATATGCTTCCCCTTAGTATATGCATTCTTACAAAATGTGTTAATCCTATAAATAATCTTTGGTTATGATTTCTCATGCCTTGACCAACTTAAACAAATTGTTAGCACAATTAAAATGTTTTGTTATCATCAAAATCAACATTAAGCCCAAGAGGGCTAACAATCTCATCATAATATATTCCTTCCTCTTGATTATACCCCTTTGCTATCAATCTAGCCTTGTTCCTAGTGATCACCAACCTCATCTAGTTTGTTTCTATATATCCATTTGGTACCTATGATAGGATGGTTTTATGGTCTACGAACCAAGGTCCAAACCATGTTCCTCTCAAATTAGTTCAATTCCACTTGCATGGCCTCAACCCAACTTTCATCCTCTAGGGTCTCATTGATATTCCTCAGTTCAATCTTAGATATATAGGCTAAATTATTCATAATTTCTTTGAAAGAAGATCTAATGGCCACGCCCTTAGAAGGTTCACCAATTATAAGGTCTTTTGGATGGTCCTTTTTGAATTTCCAATCCTTTGGAAGTTCAAAATCAATAGGAGGATTTTCTATGGCATTGGAAGGATTTCTTAGGTCATTATGGTCCTTTAATGATGATTCGACAAGAGGTTCTAAGTCAATGGATGTATCATGCACATAATCAAATATGTCATCATTTTCAATATGTTCAAATCTATGCATATCAAAAGTACTAGTTTCATCAAATATAACATGCATGGATTCTTCAACAACCAAAATTCTTTTGTTAAAAACTCTATAAGCTTTACTAGAAGTTGAATAGCCCAAGAAAACACCTACATCCATTTTGGAGTCAAATTTTCTAAGATTATCCTTGGTGTTTAATATAAAACATTTGCATCCAAATACTCTTAGATATGAAATTCTTGGTTTTCTTCCATTCTATAACTCATAAGGAGTTTTGTTTAAAATTGCTCTTATAAAAAATATATTTGAAATGTAACAAGCACTATTGACGACTTCTGCCCAAAAGTACTTAGGAAATGAGTACTCATTGAGCATAATTCTATCCATATCAATAAGTGTTCTATTTTTCCTTTCTACAACTTTATTTTATTGGGGAGTTCTTGATGTATGAAAGTTATGAAAATTTTTCATTTCATCACAAAAGGTTTGAAAATCATGATTAATAAATTATTTTTTATGATCACTTCTTAAATATGTGATATAAAAACCTTTTTCATTTTGGACTTTTTTAGCAAAAGATTTAAACTGCTTAAAACTTTCATCCTTATGAGCAATGAATAATACCCAAATAAATCTACAGTAATCATCAATAATGAAAAATTCATATTGTTTACCTCCAAGACTAGATGTTCTACAAGGGCCAAACCAGTCCATATTTAAAAGTTCTAGAGGTCAAGAATAAGAAACAACATTGTTGGTTTTAAAAGAACTGTTGACTTGCTTGCCCATTTGACATGTATCACACATTTTATGTTTATGAAACTTGACCTTTGGGAGACCAATTACAAGTTCATTAGACTTAAGGTTATCAATGTGATCCATGCCAAGTCTCCTATGCCTCAACCATGCATCATCACAAAGAGAAACTAAACAATCAACATTATCTTCATGCATGCTACTAATATCAATCATATACACACTGCCAATTCTATAATTGATAAACAAAATTTTATTATCCTTCAAATGCTTCACATAGCATTTCTTAGAAGTAAAAGAAATTTTATTTTCCATGTCACATAATTGACTTACACTAATCAAAATATGCTTAAGACCATCAACTAACAACACATATTTAAGAGAAAGTTTATCGGTCTTATCAATTTGCAAAATTTCAATGATTTTACCTTTGTCATTATCTCCAAAGGTTACCTTCCCTCCTTTCTTCTCTTCCGAGTTTGAGAAAAGACTTGCATTGTCTGTCATATGACTTGAACATCCACTATCCGAATACCATGACTCTTTTTTCCTTGTGGATTTCAAGCGTACCTATAAATGATGAAATTCATCTTGTTTTAGGTACCCACATACTTTTGGGTCCTTGGGGGTTAGCATAAACATAACCTAAATGCATATTTCTAATATGGCATTTGAAGTTTGAATGACCATATTTCCCACAATAGTGATATTTCAAATGACTTTTAGACTTTTATTGAGATTTTGTCCTATAATGTGGTTTGGAATGATATTGAGGCCAATAGCCATAATTTGATTTTGGTCTAGAACATGCATTCTTTGACCTTCTACAATGAGAATCATGCATGACATGCTTATGCATATTTGTTTTAGGCCTAGCATTCGTAGGTGGAGGTATATAATCAATGTGAGCATGTGAGTTTGATGCCATTACTAATGTAGTCTTAGATGTTGATGGAAAATTCCCCCCATTATATCCAAGTCCATACTTAATAATAGGACACCTCTGGGATTCAAGTATTTTGTCCAATTTTTCTTTGCCATTTTAAAGCTTGGACATGCAAGCATCATAATCATTTTCAACAAGTAATAGTCAAACTTGTATTTCAACAAGGCATTTTTATTTTTAGCTTATTGCATTCTTGATCCATAAGGTCAATGACCTTTTTTAAATCAACAATAGATGTACTCAATTTATTTATTTCATTTTTATAAGCATCACAAGCATCTAAGACCTCAATAGACATATTTTTTCAATTTATCATACTTGTTTTGCAACTTATGATATTTTGAACGCAATGTATCCATAATTTGCATGGCATCATTATTAGAGTTGAAGTCGAATTACTAACCTCACTTGAAGATGCATCCTCTTCAATTGCTATGAAACAAAGGTTGGCTAGCTTATCTTTGCTAACTTTCTTCTCTTCATCGGAGTCACTTGAATCATCCCAAGTGGTCGTCAATGCCTTTTTCTTGAAGCTTTTCTTCTTCTTTAATCTTTGACAATCCACTTTTATGTGACCAAATTTGTCACACTCAAAGCATTTTACTTGATTATTCTTAGACTTCTCATGCCTTTCAAATGGCTTCTTATTATTCTTCTTTTTTCTAAAAATAAGATTTATTATTCTTCTTTTTTTCTAAGAATAAGATTTCTTCTTCTTTTGGTGAGCAAGACCATATCTTCATCATCTTTCTCTTCATTATTGTCTATTGAAGAAGCCTCATTTGAAGCAATAAGAGCAATCCCTTTATTCTTCTCTTTCACTTTATCTTGAGATAGTGTAATCTCATGAGTGAGAAGTTTTTCAAACAAATTATCGGTTGGAAGGGTGCTCAAGTCATTAGCTTCCTCAATTGAAGCAACTTTTGTTTCCCAATTTTTCTTGGGGAGAACTCTCAAAATCTTGCAATTGATGTCTTCTTTAGAATAGTTCTTCCCAAGCTTCCTCATTTGATTAACAATCACCATTAGACGATTGTACATTTTGGATACCTTCTCATTGCATAGCATTTGAAAGAGCTCATATTCAAAAGTAAGAATTTGAATCTTCTTACCCTTGACTTGATTAGTTCCTTTATAGTGGTCTCAAGAGTGTCCCAAATTAGCTTTGCCGAAAAGCAATGGGAGATTTTGCCATACTTCTCTTTAATCAAAGCACAATAGAAAGAGTTCATTGCCTTTTGATTCTTCTCATTCATTTTCTTTTCCGCAAGTGTCCATTTAATTTTTGGTTTGATGACTTCCATATCATCAACCATTTTTATAGAAACCATATAACCTGCTTCAATTACGTCGCATAAATCAATGTCATCACTATCCATGTAAATTTTTATTTTATTTTTCCAATAGGGATAGTCGGTGCCATTGAAATAAGGTGGTCTCATAGTGAAACTGCTTTCAACGATGTTGGTTTCTTGGTTTGCCATATGATATTTGATCCAAGATGATTAAATCTTCAGAGATGTAGATTCAAAGCTCTGATACCAATTGAAAGTCCATTGGCAACAAAGAGGGGGGTGAATTGGTTGTTTTGAAAAATTAACGACAACTAAAAATAATAAAGAGAAGAAGAAGAGAAAATTCACACAAGGAATTTATAGTGGTTCGGCCAAAACAAGCCTACATTCACTCCTCAAGATCACACTTAAGTATTTCACTAACTTTAATCTTTTTGACAAGTTCAAGATCAAACCTTAAGTCTTTTGGCTCACACTAAACCTTACAATATGTTTTATAATAAGGCTCATACAAAATCCTAAAGAGTTACAAGAGATGAGAAAGAAATTACGTAATAACTTTTACCCAACTCTCAGAAATTAATTACACTTCAATAACCTTGAAGAATATCAATTAATTCTCTTTGTAATAAGAAAACTCAAATATAAGTTTAAGAACACTTGAATGTTCAAAGGTATGAATTAATGTAATAAGAATGGTTATTCTAACCTTATTAACTTCATACCAACCCATATAAATAATTTTTATCTTAATAGAGTCGTTTGGGTGCATTAAATATGCATTTAATGTAAATCTTTGTACATGTAACAACTACTTTTCTGTCAGTTTTTGAAGTGTAGCGGTGACTACACAAGGAGTAGTAGGCGCTATTAAGTAAGTAATGAGGGCTACTTAACTTTTAGCGAGCGTGACTCTTCTTGAAATGAAGAAATTCACGGCTGTAACTTTCCCTGTAGCGGCGGTGAATTCTATAAGTAGCAGGCATGACGCTTCTTCTAATTTTTTCAAAGTGCTTCTGTGTCTCTAAGCTTTCTTAGTAGCGAGTGCTACTTCCTGTGGCAGGCGCTACTGCTCTGCTCCTTTTATCTTTGAGCTTTGGGACTTGAAATTTGTAGAGGTGACATGAATGTAGCGGCTGCTACTCTACTTCAACTTTTGTAGTGGCAGAGACTTATTTAAGTAACGTGTGCTACTAAGAAAGTAGCGAGGGATGCGCAACTTGTAGTGGACACTACTGAAATTTTTTTTCTAGCTTTCAGCTACTGTGTCTTCTGAATCACTTTATAGCAACTGCTACTACTTCATAACGGGCGCTACTTATCCAATAGTGAGGGCTACTTAACCATCTTCTCATATTTTGCCTTCATTAACATTAAGTAGTGGTGTAGGGGACGCTACAAACCAACAATCAGCAATATGAAAAAGTGAACCTTACATAAAATCAAACAAACAACATTAGTAAATTAATTAGTTATTTGTACCTATCAAAATGAGTATGTTAGAACACTGAAAGTCTAACAATATTTATGCTTATAGGTTGTGATCTTGGGATAGGTTAAGTTGATGCTTGTTATACGTTAGGGTTTTGTGGGTAGTTGGTAGTCTAAACTCACCCACGGCCTAGAACAGTCATAGTCCTTAGGTTGGGATGTGACACTCTCATTTCATACAAGCTTACTTGCTGCTTTGAGAGTATTTACATAAGTAACAATAGAGTGAAAGGTTTTAAATCTGACTTCTACCTCTTTGCCTAAATCATCCTTGTTTCTTTTGGGTTTAGACTCAAACTTTCTTTCCCTTCCTCTTCTTTCAATGAGGCTTTCGCTTTTTATCCGAAACTGGATGGGAGTTTGATTTGGTCATTTAAATATTCCCTGAAATTTTCACTATTTCAAGATATTTTTCAATTCTCTATAAGGAGCATCATCATCAAAAATCTTGATGCTCTCGTTATGAGACAAATTCTTTTTCATGTATTCCTAACTGTCAGAAAAGGAACAAATAATAATTTGTACTTGTAGTTCATCTGTAAGAAAAAGACCAGCTAACTTAAGCTCTCCAATCATATTAATCATCTCCCTCAAATATTGCTTGATAGTATGATTAGGACACTTCTTATTAGTATCAAAATTAATTTACCTCAGCCTTGATCACTAGTGGTTCCAAATTTCTCGTTAATGGCCAACCATATTTGATGTGTTATAGGATAATATTTATACTTAAAAGTCGAATCGTCATTTATAGATTTACCAAGAATGTCTCATGCAACACCACCTTTTTCCAAGCATAATATGCGTCTACAGCATATTGACTTCATCAGAATTATCAAAAAGAGTTTTTACAAAAAAAAAAAAAAAAAAAAAAAAGACTAAGGGTTACAAATCTCTCCATATGAAGACTTTAATTCTTTGAGGAATAGAATGATAAAAGGAATAAATAAATAGGAAAATAGAAAAATTTAAACTCATTATTTGCTTATTTGATTGTGTTACTAACTTTAATCACCAAAGGACTAGAGCTAAAATCCACCACGTAAATACCACACACATAAAGTAAGAGGTTGAAGTAAGATTTAAAATCTTTCACTCTACTATTGCTTCAAATAATTAGTACTTTCAAAGCAGCAAGAAAGCTTGCATGAAATGAGAGTCACGCACCATCTATTTTGCATTAACAAATGCATGTCTATATTTATGGGATATGTGTTTAACACTTGACCATCAAATCAAGTTTTGGCATAAATTTAAGCCAATACATGGCACATTTTCAAGCCAAGATATGGCTTCCTATACAGCCACCTAAACTTATATATATATATATATATATATATATATAGGCGCACACACACACGTGTCCCTTTATTATATAGATATATATAGGCAGACACACACACGTGTCCCTTTACTGTACTGTAAGTTGTAGTTTTGTTTTTCTGGTAATAGGATTTGTCTTTCCAGTAATTAGTTATCTATGTATATACAGGCACACACACACACGTGTCCCTTTATTATATAGATATATATAGGCACACACACACACACGTGTCCCTTTATTGTACTGTAAGTTGTAGTTTTGTTTTTCTGGTAATAGGATTTGTCTTTCCAGTAATTAGTTATATATATATATATATATATACAGGCACACACACACACGTGTCCCTTTATTGTACCGTAAGTTGTAGTTTTGTTTTTCTGGTAATAGGATTTGTCTTTCCAGTAATTAGTTTTTTATTTTTTTAACTTAAAAATTAAGTTATTTCATGCATGTAATCCACGTGTGAGCTTATATGCAAGGAATGCATGTATAACACTTATGTCCCCAGGCTTGTATGCATTTGGCCCTCTACATGTTTGGTCCATGTAATATAGATAAACGGAGTCTATATATTTGAATATCATCGCAGAAAATAAGGGGACTCTTTAGGTAAATGTTAGGAAAAATTCAGGATTATAAATACAATGATAAGAAAATAATAATAATTTTATGTATTTCAATTTTTTAATAGATTTATATTCATGGTTTCTTAAAAAAATTTATTATATCAATATATTATAATTTTTGGACTGATAAAATTGCAAATCTTCTCATAATATTTTCAGTTATCATAAAGGCTCACCACGCATCATATAATATTGAGTCAAAGTCCTCTTTAGTCAACTATTGATAAGAGCGAATTGTATACTTGGACAAAAGCCAAAAACTACTAATACTCCTATTTATAATGTTACTCACTATCAATTTCAACTCAATAAGAATCCTCGCTCAATTAAGAATAACATTAAAATATAAATTTTACTCTAAAAAAAATAATTTTCCACTCAATTAAAAAATATTTCTCACACACAAAATAAGAAAATGTTTTTTTCTAAATCCCATTAGGATTTTGACTTATAATCCTAATAATTTTCATCTTGACTCAAAGTCTCCCAATTATATAATCTTGCAATCTTCAACAATATCAATAATCTCCACCTTGTCTCAAAATTCAACAATCATAAAATTTTTAAATCTTTAAAATCTTCAATTATCAAATCTTCATGTTAAAGCTCTACCTCAATCGAAAGACTTATCAAAACTCATCATAACTTATCAAAACTCATCATCATTATAATTTAAGTGAATCATATCAGTTGATAAATAATCATCATCATCTTCTTCTTTATCAATTTCAGCTTGTTCTTCATCTTCTCTTGTAGATTTTTTAAAATTATTAAGTCATCTTTCAATCAATTGAAGTGTCTTCAAGTTTCATCATCTTCTCAATCTACAAAAAAAAAAAAAAAAAAAAAAATCTCAATTTCAATATTTTTTTTTTCTTTTCTAAAATAACTCTTGAACCCCATAACAAGAACTAACAGTTTTGATACCACTTGTTAGAGAAAATTCAGAGTTATAAATAGTGTAATAAAATAAGAAAAAAATAACAATAATAATTTTACGTGGTTCGCTCTCTTAATAGACTTACGTTCACAGTCTTAGGATAGACAAAATTGTAAACCCTCTCACAATATCTTCAATCATTACAAAGTTATTCTACCTATATACTTTGTGACTCACTACACACCATACAATATTGTGTTAAAGCCCTCTTCAATAAACTACTGGGCAAGATCCAATTGCATACTTGAGCAAAAGCTAAAAATTTCTTCTATAATATTCATATTTATAATATTACTCCCTATCAATCCCAACTCAATAAGGATCCTCACTCAATTATGAATAACATTAAAATATGAATTCTATTCTACAAAGGAAATAATCCTCCACCCAATTGAAAAATATTTCTCATACACAAAATAGAAAAAGGACTTCTTCCAAATCTTATTAGGATTTTGAGTCATAATTCTAGCAGTACACAAATTATTTTTCCCTTGCATTCTGCAAATCCCCATTTTCTCTACTAAGCTCTCTTACTTCTAAATTTTTCTCATCTTGTTGCTCTTACTTTTATTAGAATTGATCATATGTCAGACATAAATTTGAAAAATATTAAATTTTAAATATCTAATCCATTCGTTCTTCAATTATTTTCACTAATTATGACATGTGGCTCAACCCATGATCATGTAGCCTTTACGTCCTACTTCTTAGTGCTTGACTGTAAGCATTTTTTTTTTAAGGGTTAAATTAACTCATCATCTCTCAACTTTATATTAATGTACATTATCGTCCTTAAATTTAATTTTATAATAGTAAAATTTCTGTTGTTATATCATTTGTAATAAAAAAAAGTCTCTCAGCCTATTTTTCGTCTAATTCCCTAATAGAAAACATGCGTGGATGTCATATGAACCATTACAAATTAGAAAATAAGCCATGTCACCCCCTTAAAATTATTTTTCTCACCCCTTTCACTCACGCGCCTAGCTCTCCGCTCTTTATCTCTCACCCATGTTTCTCCTTCTTCTCTTCCTCTTCAGCTCCATTCGCTACCCTTGTGCCCCCTCTATTTGCTACTCCTTATGCTCCACCTCCAACAACTTCATCTCCTCCATCACCAACAGCTATATCACACCATCGTTTATTACAACACTACCACCTTCTACAACATCACTGTATTATACTTCTTTTCATTCATTGTTTCTTTTAATTGCGGTCAAAATTCAAAATATGAAACCAGAAGGAGAAATATAGGGTAAAAAGTTATGGCAAACTTCAAAATTATTGAGAAAGCTTTAAATTTCTTTGCAATTTCTTTACTGTTCCAAAAACCAAAACATAATCTAAAAGTTTTAGCTTACTTCTTTTATTGGCGGTAAAGCAAGCATACGTCTAAGATAGACACGTAGCGAGATTCTGATTCCTTCATGGGGTATGGGTAATACTTTTGTAACCCAATCTATCCCATTGAAAATCTAATTAAGTAGCTAGAGACGGACTCTGACTGGCTTTATCTCTTGCTTATGCCCTATGGGAGAATTAAATACTAAAAGGAAATTTTTGAACACCAACCGAACCTCGATGAGAAGTATACTGAACTAGAGCAGCTATGATGCAGCAAATGGGACTATTGTGAGAACTTTGGAGAACGAAACGCAAAGTAGTAGCATTGAGAACTTGAGCGGCTTAGGTCTTTCAGTGAAACTGTCCTCCAACCAAGATGTAAAGGAGAAGTGAAATATAAAAGCAGAAGAGAGACCTTGGTGTCGAGCATGACAGCACAAAGGATCTCACTGTTTTGCATGGCAATCCTGAGATTGTTCAAGGTCTCATGGTGATATCCCTGGATACCAAAGGAGAAACTAAAGTGGGCAATGTTCATCCCAGCCTTGAGAAGCTTCTTGAGCATAGGTTTCAAATCTACCCACCACATATTTGTGAAAAGCCTTTTGGTTTATTTATATAGGAATCTTGTTTTTCTTCCTTTTATGCACTAGTTCTTGGTATCGGATTTCTGAGTTTTGGTTAACAATGGAATTATCGGCAATGGAAGATCGGAATCACCAGCCCCATTGTTGTTGCTCACACTCTGTCTCTTTAAAGAGCTATAGCCACTTATTTTGCATAGCAAAGAACTTGATTCAAATTGTTCAGCCTATTCCATCCACATTGTTGTTAGTGAGAGAATATGGGGAGAGAGAGGGAGTGGGTATGAGAGAACAAGGGGAGTGGCCATGAAAGGTGAAGCATGTGAAAAAAATAAATTCATAAGATTGATGTGACAATAATTTAATTTAATATAAGCTGATTTGACGTCCACATATGATTTATGTTAGGAAAATAGATGAAAAATGGGTTGAGGGACTTTTATGTGACCAGTGATATAACGGTAGGAATTTTACTGTTATAAAATTTAATTTAAGAACGATAATGTGCATTAATATAAAGTTGAGGGAGGATGGGTGAAATTAACCTTATTTTTCAACTCTATTTGACTAAATTAAATTATATTATATTTACATTCGCATTTGGATGCACATTTATATAAAATTATTGAGAATTTTTATTTTATGCCTCATTTATACTTATATTTATAATGGTTAGTTATAATGCATTTATAATAAATAAGTTATTTTTTCTAGTTAGGTTTTTTAAAAGATTTTGACATAAAAGCTTTTATTAGTAGTAGTAGACTTTATATAATTAGATATTTTTTTTTAGATTTTTTAGTTCTATTAGGTTTATGGTCTGCATTTTTAGTAATCTTTCATTGTGTTTTATAGGAAGATTTAAGCATTTGTAACTGTATTAAGCATAAAAATTTCCTAATTCTCCTTGAATATGATGAAATTTATTTTTATTTTTTTTCCTTTTAATTTTAAATTAGTGCATATGAAAAAATCTTCATTATTTATGTGAATTCACCATAAGTTATAATAATATAAGGAATAGAACCCTCATAAATTCTCCGAGTACGGAACGTATTTCAATAAGAATTTTTTTTTTATACCAATGAAAATTTGTAATTAGGATTATAAATTTGATAAAAATTAATATGTATGAGCTTCATATCGGTTAGGTTCGCAAATAAATTGTATGGTTATTAAATAAATAAGGGTTACAATAATATTTTGTTCTTGAGTTTAAATTTGTTGATTTCCTTTTTGTTGAAGAACAAGATTTTAGTGTTTAACAGTTAAATAATTATTCCACCACCTTTAATTAACTGTTGAAACCATAAACTAAATGATGAACAATTAATAAAACAGTTTTTTGGTGCACTTAAAAAGGATAAGGTCATAAGCATTTCAAGTAAAATATTAAGAATTTGATATTTAGATGGGTCATCTATATTCAACTCATAATTAGATGACCATCATATTTAGCTTGAATAACATGATATCTTTCTTCATATTTATCACACCCCAACTCTAGTGGTGCAACGCTTTTAGGACAAGAGTAGACTTAAGGACACCATAAACCCGTAAACCACTCTTATTCTGAATCTCATTTATATTACACATTCATATCAAATATAGATATCATTCAATATTCATTTCTATGATCCATATAAGCATAATTCATATCCTTATTTTTATCGTTTCATAATTTCCTTTTGTTCCTTACTAATCAAAAGATGTATCCCACATCACTAAGGAACAAGGGCAACCCAAAAGGTAATAAATTATACATCAAAATAGTATCCTCTTTAATAACTAACTACGGAGCTCTAGAGTATACTTCCAATACATACAATACCATACAATGAATATACATAAGTATATTTAAAAATGATTACAATGGAGGTTTCTTGGAGGAATAAATCAAGAAGCTTGATCGTCTCTACTAGCTCCCTTACAAGCTACACTATCACCTGAAATCCATAGAAGAGGAGTGAGCCTTCAACTCAGTAAGATATGAACATGCAATATGAAAGAAATATATATATATATATATATATATATATATATATCAATCCAAAGGAAAGATCAATTCCAAGAACATGGGTAAGAAATCATCATATGGTTAGGCTTACAAGAACAGAAGTGCTCACAATCGAATAGCACTGTCAAATCACATAATAGAACTGTAGAGTGCATCAGTAGCCATGCTACCTATCACAACAGAGCGCATCGGTAGTCCTTGCTACCTTATCGCAAACGCATGCTTGGCCAGACATACGCCTAGAGTTCATGGTCCCCTCTAGGTGGAACACTGATAAAAACCCTATCAGCTAGGTT
>CANXYC011718509.1:0-34807 GCA_948193065.1 Aleurites moluccanus
GTAACAGATGATGGATAAGTTTTATTCCGCTGCGATAAATATATATGTATATTGTGAATGTGATTGATACTGGGTTCTACGGGTGCCGGTCGCCATTGGCATCTCCCGTGCCCTAGGACCGTCGCGATCCGACTGCGGGAACGGATCGTGACAGTACATAAAACAATAACTAAAATTCACTGACTTTAACTTAATTTTTTTTATAATTTATTTCTCTTTCTCTTTATTAATCATAACGTTTCTCTCTCTTTACACCTCTCTTAAGAGTAGAAAAATGATTAACCGATTGAAAGTGAAAGAAAAAGGAATAAAATTGAAAAAAGATATAAAATATATTTTGCTTTTGATTTTGATGTACTTAAATTTGGAAATTGAGAGATAGTATTTGCAAAGTTATTTTTTTTTTTAATTTAGCTAAAATAAAAATTATGGACTAACTCAAGATATTGAGCTAAATAATAATAGAAAGTTGCATCATGCATGTATCTATTTTATTGTGGGGATTATTTTTAGAAAAATTATATAAATATATGATTTTTTATTTTTAAGGTTCTTTTTTTTATTATCTTTTTTGGTATATATTTAGCATATTTAGTATATATTTTGTATATATTTAATTTATATCATAATTTTTGAAAAAATATTTTTACAACAGTGAAAATGAAATTTTTTCTTATTTTTTTGATATTTTTGTAAAAATCTCATTATTATTTTTTGTTAAGGGGCCTATTGGGCTTGATTCTAGCTCAGTTAAGCTGAATCTTTAATGCAGGCAAGCCCTATTTAGAAAGAAGTTGGGCCCCTAACCCATTAGTTGTATAAGCATGTATATATACATACACACTAGACTTTTTTCTACTTGGGGTTGGTGGCCCTGTCAAGCATAAGGTAAGGTGGTACTGCCCCTGGTACGTGGATCTCTTATTCTTTTATTATTATAACATAAAATAATTTATAAAATAACTAATTAAAATAATTTTTATGATCATTGTGATAATCAACCATATTAACAGCATAATAAAAATTTGTAATTTAAATAAATTAAAACTTTAATTTTGGTCATAATAATTATTATAATTTGACTATATTTGTAGTTTAAATCATCTTTCATTAATGAATTTCGATATATTATCACTTAATTAAGTAAATTTGTAACCTAAACCATAAAACAACCATTATCTCCATTATTACAATTTAAATCACTAAATCGTAACATAAATAAATTTCATAATTATTTGAATTTAATAAAATTTATAAGACGAATTTATAAGTGAATGAATGTCATTTAAAAAAAATTCTCTCAATGTTCGTTTCTTCTCTTTTATTTTTACATTATTATCATATTTATTTTATTTTTTTCTTTTATAATGCTTTTATTTATTTATTATAATTCTATAAATTTTATAAATATTGAAATATAATTAAGGGTAAAATACTATTTAGTTCATGAGATTTATTGAAATTAATACTTAAATTTTTATATTTTCAGAAAATAATTCATGAGTTTCTGATATTTGCTTCCGTCAAAATAATTAGTCATTCCATTAAATTTTTTCAGATTATTTGTTAAAAAATTTTAAAAAAATAAAAAAAATATTTTATATATCCAAAACTGCCCTTTGTTCTTTGTTTCCATTTCCTTTTCTCATTTCATTTCTATTCATTTTTTTTTCTATTTTCTTTTCTATTCATCCTTAATTTTTTTCACATATTAAGCCAATTAAAGTAAATCCATACCCATCCCCTCAAAACCCTTCTTCCTCAAAACCCATTTACCATTGGACCTCTCATTTTTGTTGCCACCACTTCTTTCCAAAACTTGATTTTTTGCTATTTAAATGTGCTAAGTTGTGCCTTGAAATTAATAACTAATTTTTCACCAGTGATTAAAGTTTGCTCTATTCTTTCCCCTTCTTTCGAATTAATTGGTTGTTTAATTCATGTTCATTTAGTGAATTCGGTGGCAGAAACTTAGTGTTTTTTTTTTTCATTTTTTCGTTAATCTGTTAATAAATTAATTAATTGTCCAAATTTTGATTTGTTGAAATTGAAGGAGTTATGTGAGTATTGTGATTTGTATAATTATATAGAGAATGAAGGATTTAATGGTGATGAAAAGTGAAGAAATTTGATGTAGATTTAAAGGAATGTCATGAAAATAAAAATTTGATTAAAAATGAAGATATTTTTATCTTTTTTACGATATTTAATGGTCAAAATGAATGGAGGAACTATTTTATTGATGAAATGAAACCTCATGGATCTAGGAGCTACTTTTTGAAAGTGCAGAGACCCAAATATTATTTTGCTAATTCTCATAAACTAAATAGTATTTTACCCCACAATTAAGGGTTAATTACTATGAAATCCCTACATTTTGACAAATTATACTAAAAAGTCTTTGTGTTTTCAAAATTATATTAAAAAGACTCTGCATTTTGTCTCCGTTATACTATTAGGTCATTCCATCAATAATTGTGCCTTTTTCCTTTAGTCAATGGATAAAAAGTTAACTTTTGATAAAATAATTTTTTAAAATATCAAAAATACCCTTTAGAAAAGTTAGGGAATAATTTTAAAGAGGAAAAAAACCTTCCACTTGTTAAATTAAAAAGTAACCCTAAAATATCTCATTCACCTAATTCAGCCGAAGAAGAAGAGTAGAAGAAAGGAGAGTTTATCATTCACCTAAAAGAAGTTGATTTGAAGGTAATATAGTTACGTGTTGCTTTATTTTAGTTTGATGGGTGTTAATGAGCTTAGGTAATTTGAGTGTCTGTGAGCTCAGGTTGTTTCCGTATTTTAAACTGATTATTTGTATTTTTTTTTAAAGAAAATGTCTTTAAGCAATGCGAGCCAAAAATGGGAATGAACCTGGGTTCTACAACAAGATGTGCGCTTGTGGTAGTCGGTATGCGGTGAAAATATCAGAATCTTACATGAACAAGAATAAGTTGTACTACGTATGCGAGGATAGTGTATGCGAAACTTTCCTATGATGGTATAAGAAGGTTCCTAATCTGAATCATATAAGCAATATATCTGAAGAAAGCTTTAATCATTTGAGGACATCTAATGTGAATCATAGTACTAGTCATTCTACAGATAGTCATAATGTCAGTGATTATGTTATTTCAAAGAAAATTTTTGAAATTATGGATGAAATGAAGATGCTGAAAGAAGAAAATCAGAAGGTGTTGAACAAGCTGCATGCTTTTGAGAATATGTTTACCTATATGAAGATTTTCATACTGTTGATATTCACTGTTGTTGTATTTATGTTGGGGATGAAAACACAATAATTGAACTTATGGTTCATATTGTATTAGGTTGGGTTGGGCTGTGATAATTATTATAGGATTGTAAAAGGGTTGTTTAAGGTGGATATCTATGTGTTGTGAACCATAGTGTAATTGATTCCTTGCTTGGTACTTAAAGCAGACTTGGATTTGATATTTTGGTTGCATTTGTTATTTTTTGTACATAATCAGTTTGACTTCTGTAAAAGACAAAGTAACACTTAGTGTTTAAAACAAAAGGACTCTTTAGTATAATACATAAACACTTAGGGACTTAGAAGTGTAGTAGTTTTAAAATATGAGGACCTAATAGTATAATATAATCAAATTGTAGGGACTATTTAGTATAATAGTTTTTTTAAAAAAATCAATGGTTTTACCACAAAAAGCAAACTTTCCACCTGTTGAGTATGTAAAAGCAAATTTCAATAGCAGTAACAGTATTACAGTCATAAAATATTTCGCTAATGATTGAACAATTTTAAAATATGATGCATTAATGTGGTTAATGTTCACCACAAGTAGATACAAAAAGGAATTATATCACTATTACCATAATTTGTTAATGTGGTCACAAAATTTACCATAAAAACATTCAAAATGAAACAATTGTTTCTAAAATACTATTGTGGTTATAAAAAATACACCACAAAATATGACAATGATCTATATATTATAACACCTAAAATATTTACCAACCAAAAGTAAAACTATCCTATGTTGTTTTCAAAATGTTGGCTATTTTCTATATGGATGTTGTCTTGTAATATTATCAGGTTTGACTTATAGTGGCTTGTGTTACCCTATTTTGTTGAGTTGTCGGGATGCTTGAAACTCCCTAAACAAATAAAAAAATTTCACATTAAATCATAGTAATAAAACTAACAAAATAAAATACCTAAATATATTAAAAAAATTTATTCACCTATGTGGTACTTGTTGGAGTTGGAATCCCTCTACTTGGATTTGTAGTCCTACTTCCTCTTCTTCCTCCTCTTATACTTTGTATTCTTTTAGATGAAATTTGCTATGCATAATATAAAATAGGGTTACAATTTCATTTCATATAGAGATAAGCATATTTTATTCAAGTGTTAGAAATTTACCCTTGACCCTGATGTTGGAGTTTTATAGGTTCTCTTGTTGTGACCCAAATTGCCACACCTTTTACTCCTGACTGTTTCACTCCTTTTGCTAACTGTCTCTGTCTCACATTCTTCTCTTACTCTATTTTTCTTAGGTTTTCCAGATATATTCTTTTTATCATGAGGTAAAATGACTTTGCTATCATCATTAGGCTCATAATCATGTTCCGACATTGGATGAATAATCTCACTATATGCTTTAACATAGTTATCAATATTGAAACAATTATGGCATTAATCTTCAATGTTCAACCCTTTGTATCCTATACACTTTACAGCATGTTTGCAAGGCATGCCACTTATTTTCCACCATTTACAGGTGCACACCCTTTTATTAAGTCTGACTGTAAATTTTATCTTCCCATCTTTTACTTCAAACTGTTCATTTCTTTCAGGAAGTAATGTGCATTCTCTACTCTCCATTATGATTAAATTTAAACTTTTCAATGCCATAGGTGTTATTTTTCCCTTCCATGAACACCCTTTGGCATATATTTTTTGAAGCCTAACTATACATTTCTACCTGTAGGCTTCTAGTAGATTAATTATGGGAAATTCCCTCTCCTTGTTAATCCAGTTGTTGAATGACTCCGTCAGGTTGTTAGTTTGATGTTCACTTTTGCTGACTGAGTCATAAGTACCAATGTTTCCTAGGGATTTCCATAAGCCATTGAAAGTGTCTCTATTCATCAATTTTTTTTTTATCTCCCTCATAATCTCCCAAAATGCAGGTTCATTTGATGCTCTGACAACAATAAAAAAATTCTTTTCTCAAGCTTAAACCCCTGAATTTTTTATACATGTTACTTTGGATGTGCCTAGCACAATATCTATGAGTTGTCTTATCAAATATGACATTAACAGCTTCTATCACATACTATTAAAAGCCAAAATTATTGTATTAATATTTTAAGGTAAATGCATAATTGATATAATAAAAAAAAAACAGTATAGCTCATATCTTTTGCTTATCTGTCATAAAGGTAATGGGTGTGTCATATGCTCCAAGATAATCCTTCAGCAGCTCCAAAAAGAATTTTGACGTATCCGTGCACTCAGATTCAATAACAGCTATAGCCGAAGATAGCACCCCTCTGTTACCATCTAAAATAACAGCACTAAAAAAAACTCCACCAAAAGGTCCCTTCAAGTGGCATCCATTCATACCAATGAAAGGTTTACAACCCTCCTTAAACCCATCAATTGCACCCTTATACAAAACAAAAATCCTTTTAAATTTAGTAGGGTCATCAGGAGTTTGTTTCTCAATTGGTTCAAACTTCAATATACTACCAGGATTAGTTTGTAAAACAAACTCCATGTATTTTCTAAGTTTCCTAAAGTTGTCCCGGTGTGTCCCTTCTGACTGTATTCTTGCTTTAGCCCTAGCCCTATACAACTGCCACATAGGTACATCAATTCTCTACTTACTAGTAAGTTGTTGTCTCATTAGTTTGTAGCTTATATTTGGGTCACCACTCAATAACTCCATTAACTTGGTTGTCACCCATCTAGTTGTTGCATTTGGATTTCTTGTAGAAGTGGGTGAAACACAAGTGTCTTCATTCATCAATGTTTTAATCCTAAAAGTATGATTGTCGTCCAACCTTGATGCATGTATTCTCCATTTATAGTTTTTTTCAAGTGCATTTAACAGTGCTAAATGCATCCCAAAAATTTTTTTAATCTAGCTAGCCTATATCCCCCTTTGATTGCATAATCACTTAGGACTCTGCTAAATATTTCTATATCATTAAACACCTGTCCCACTTTAAATATAATTTATGAATGTCCATCCCAATTATATTCATTACTATATTGGCTTTTGCACTTTTTTACTTTACGCTCTTTCCTCTTCCTATTACTATTTTCATCAATTTCATCTTCAAAATTAGGTTGCTCATTTAAAAGAGGTTCAAAATAAGATGCTGGATCACTCAGTCCATCATTCTCATTCAAAATATCATGAAGATCATCCTCCTCTTCCTCACTGCTCACCTCATCACTACTATCCCTATCCCCACTGCTCACTTTACCCCTTCCTCCAACCACTCATTATTATCACTGTCAGAAAATACATACTCATCATCACTAGCCCCAATGTCAATATCATTATCTTCCCTTGCCCTTCTCCTTCTTACCCCAACTTTCCCCTTGTTTGTGCCCATTTTAGCCCTCACATTGACTCTGCCACTTCCATTGTCACTACCTCTGCCTGTGCTTCTATCCCTGCCCCTACTCTTACCTCTACCTCTGCCCCTGCCCCTGCCTCTACTAACAAGTTCATTTTCCATGGTAGGGTAACTTTTAGGTTGAGGGTTGGTCTCAATAGCACTTTGAGGTTGAGAGGTAGGGTCAGTTTGAGGTTGAGGGGTGAGGTCATTTTGAGGTTGAGAGTTGGTCTCGGTTATAGTTTGAGGGGTGGGGTCAATTTCAGGTTGAGGGGTGTGTTCAGTTTGTAGGCTAGGTTCAGGTTGGGGTTGTGAGGTAAATATGGTAGGTTCAGTCTCATTTGGTGTGGTAGGTTCTGTTTGCATATAATCAGGTTCATCATGTAGGTTAAATGGGCTTAGTTGAGGCTCATTTGGTGGTTAGTTCTGTTTGCATATAATCAGGTTCTAGTTGTGGGCTAAATGGGCTTGGTTGAGGCTCATTTGGTGTGGTAGGTCTATTATAATCTTCAGATGCAGGTGCATGTGGAGTTTCAGGTGCATGTTCAGGTTGTTGTTGGTGTTGATCTCCTACTGCTGGTTCTGGTTGCTGCTCGTGATGATCTCCTATTGCTGGTTTTGGTTGTTGCTTGTGATGATCTCCTACTACTAGTTCTGGTTGCTGCTCTTCACCCATATCATCTGATTCTAAATCCACTATAACAGGTGGATCATCTCTTGGATAATAAAATTCAGCCTCGAGTCCATCAGTGGCAATAGGTTCTACAAGTTCATCTATATATATAGGGATGGTAGGATTATCTCTATGCATTTTAAACATCTCATCCATATCCAAATCATCTTTTAGTATTAACCCATTCCCACATGGATACTGCAAGTTCCTTACTTTTAACCTCTTAATAGCCTTATAGCAATCTCTAACCAGAACAATCCTACTGTACATATCAGCCTTCACATTATCTATATAAACCTCCTCCTCGTCATCATAGTTTAATACCAATTTGTAAGATTTTGCATAAACATAAGTCATCTGCAAAATGAAGTACAATATGTTAGACTCAACTTCAATATAACTTAACAGCAAGCTAATAACAATATCATAACGATTTTCAAACCATATACAAAAATAAAAAAATAACCATAAACCATTAATTTATAGTTCCCAACAACTGAAAAGCAAAACCCCTAAAAGTTACCATAAACCCTAATCTTAATATGCAAAATTTTTACCGTCTACTTCAACAAATAATAAACAATAACAAAATACACAATAAAGAACACCACCAATCAAGAAAAAATTATATTATCTTGATGTAAAAATGGTTATTATTGAGAGTTATCAAGGATAACAAAACCCTAATCTTAATTATAACAAAACCCATAATAAACAACAACACAAATATCCACCGATTAATTGATACAGATGTAAAAATGGAACATTCCCAAATCAAAACAAACAAATGGAACATTCACAAGTCAAAATGTGATAACATTCACCATCTCTAACCCATTAACTAAGTAAAATAAAAAATGCAGCAGCATACCTATCTTGATGAAATTTTCGTTTTCCATAAATACAGGCGAAATCGATAAGTTTGGTTAAGGGTTAAACTGAAATGTATTTCTCTCTAATTTGAAAATCACGAAATGAGACTCATAAGAAAGGATATTGAAAAAAAATAGTAGGACATTGAGAGAAGTTGAAAAATGGAAGAGAGAGAGTCAATTTCTTGAGGTCAGTTTCCCTCTTTTTTCGTTAGTATATAATAAAGGGTATAATAGACATTTCACGCAATTTAAACGATTAAATTTGAAAATTTTAACAGAAGGAACTCGAATTAAAACAAAGACAAAATGCAGAGTCTTTTTAATATAATTTTAAAAATATAATTTTTTTTTAGTATAATTTACCAAAATATTAAGATTTTATAATAATTAACCCCAAAATTAACGGTAAAGTATAACTAACGATGTTAACGCACGAGTACTATTGGGTTTAATCAGTGAATTTGAGGGTTGTCAGGGGAGGGCGGGAGAAAGATTGGGCCAGAATATTGGGCTTTTGACCATGGTTGAGTAAAAATGGCAATTCCATAATTTAAGGCAAAAGTAAGGGCAAACGGAGTAGAGTCCAACTCATTTTTATTTTTTAAAAAATAAAAATAAAAAAACACGCGTATTTCTCTATCAGAGTCAATCAATACAGAAACGTAGCTTGGACTCGTAAACTACTCCTCTACTCTCTTTCTCTCTCTCTCTCTCTCAGCTCACTGTAACAAAATTTACTTAAAATAAGAATAAAATAATAATTAAATAAATAGAAAAAAAGAAAGCGAAAGGAAGCAAAGAGACAAAGGAGAAAGTAGAAACCGTTTAGAAAAGGCGAAGCTTCATTGTTAGATTCAGTACAATTTTCCACTATTTTCTCTCTAGCCAAACGGTACTCTCTCTTTCTCACTTTCCCTCTCTATCTTGCTTCAACTTCTCTTTAAGCTTTGAATCTTTCTTTGAGAAAATTAACTGAGATTTTGCTGTTTCGGTGGTTTTGATTTTGGCTTTTTTTGTGTTGTTTGATTTCACTTGTGGAAATGTGAATTTCATAATCAAAATGATAAGATCGGTGGCGTTTTCTGTTTTGAACCATATTATTTCTCCCTTGCTTGCTCTGTTTTCAGCTCAGTGAGAAATTCGTATAAACGCCAATATACGCTTGGGTTCATGTATATTTTAATTGTATTAAATACGTATATTTGTATGTATTATTATTGTATTTGTTTACACCAGTGTTTGCAATTTGAATTTACTAACACAAATGAATTTTCATGTTCAGTTAAGTGAAATATATGTGTTTGAATTTATGCAATGATGTGAATTATTGAAAAAGGGATTGCGATGGCCGATGAGCAGCTTGCATAATTTAAATTACATTATTAAGTGGCATTACCTTCTGTATTGTGCAATGCTTGTTGAATATAAGTTATGACTCGAACATGCATGTAATTGAATTCATATACATCAATGTAATTTATGACTCAAACATGTATGTAATTGAATACATATACATCATTTAGCTATTGATATTTGATCAAGGATTTCTATTATTATCAAGTACGAACAAGGCATTGCACTTGACACACACTGAATATACAGGATGAAGGATGTGAATTCTCGACAAGTACATAATGATTAAGGATGCGGAATGAAGCATTCTAGAAAGCTGGAAATTAAATTAATGAAGCTGAAAATCAAAGAAGTATTTTTTTTGATGCTGTAGATCTTGCGATGGACAAGATATACAGTTCAAGTTCAACTTTGTTTTGTTTTATTGAGGTTACTGATTTGTCTGCATTAAAAATTTATCTTTTTTCCAATTATCATAGATTCATAGTCATTTTGTTAAGCTTGTTTTAATTTCATGCCCTAGTTTGCTAGTTGGAAATTACAGTTTCTGTACTTGTTAGCAAATCTATGTTTTCTCTTGGTCTTTCAATTCTGTACGTTTAAATTTAACTATAAACTGATGGCTTTATTGGCAGGTTAATAGGAACCAGGCAAAAAATATCTCTCTGGACATCTGCGGCCTTAATGACTGTACTAGACAAGTATATGACTATAGTCACCATATTGAGTGGTTGGAGGCCTTGCAACCTACAATTTATGTGCAGGTTATAGAAGACCCTGTACTTGGTCTATTGTGGGTGGTAATGTGTCCTTTTTCAGTGCAAGGGTGCCTTTGTTGGTGCATTCTTTTGTGGCATTTTTGTTCATCCATCCTTTCTCTTAGTTCAGGGCAGTCTACTGGTGGGGACATTTGGTCAGAAATTTGGCTGCATAACTCTGGGTCAGTTTTAAGCAATGTTTCTAGAAGTGTCGTGTCCAATTATACCGAATCAATGGAATTTTCTTTTCCATTGAACAATTCTGTATCGTGCGAGGACTTAGAAGGAGTTGGATCATTTAATACCACCTGCTTGCTAAATTCAAACTTGTATTTGAATTCTGATCTTTACATAAATGGCACTGGAAACCTGGAGATACTCCCCCATGTTTCAATTGTATGCCCTATAGAAGGCTGTATGATTACTTTTAATATGTCTGGCAATGTTAACATTGGTCAACATGCTTCTATTTGGGCTGGGTCAGTTGTTTTTGCTGCTGCCAACTTGACCATGGAACATGACTCTTCTATAAATACAACAGGCTTAGGGGGATCACCACCTCCTCAAACTAGTGGTACACCAGTTGGGTATGATGGAGCTGGTGGAGGTCATGGTGGACGAGGTGCTTCTTGTCTGACAAAAAATAAAACAAATAATTGGGGTGGAGACGTTTATGCTTGGTCAACTTTGGCTGAGCCATGGAGCTATGGTAGTAAGGGTGGTGGCACATCTCCTGAGAATAAGTTTGGAGGAAATGGTGGAGGGCGTGTCAAGCTTCAAGTGAAGGAGATACTATACTTGAATGGATCTGTAACTGCAGAAGGTGGGGATGGGGGACTGAATGGGGGAGGCGGTTCTGGTGGAAGTATCTTTGTACATGCCATAAAGCTGTGAGTATGACTGCCGGAATGGATAAATACATGCTTGTGCCCTTTTTTCTTTTCCCTTGCAGTAATTCATGTAGTTGTTTTGGTGTCTTTTGGTGGAAAAGATAAGCAAGAAACATTAATAGGGGATTACCAATTCTTCCATTATCAGCACACAAATTTTTGCACAAATTCCCTAGATAATTTTGTCAAAGTAGAGATCAGTATGACTTAGGATCAAGAGAATGAAGCAGATGTGGACACCATGTTGCTTTTAGCATCAATTGATGTCGTAGGTCTTAGTCAAATGAATCTCATTGATGTTCACCTATTTGTTCATCAACTGTTACAAGAATTTCAACAGCAAAAGTTTATTGGGATGCAAAACTTTTGATTCTTGCCCCAAATTGGATCCCTCAAAACTCACATACACTCATACAGGCATGAAAGACATGAAGAAGAATAGAAGGCCATAAAAGACCACACACGTACGCACGCACACACATGCGCATATATGTGTGTGTGCGTATATATATAGTTTTGGTAGAAAGTGCCAGAAACTAGGTCAGTCCTCACATGCAAGAGCAATGGAAGTTTTTTCTCTATAGGCCATGAGAGCCACTCTACAATTTCAAAATGGATAAAGACATCAGTTATAATACCACCAATTTCATGCTTGGGCTGCTCCTCACACTTAAGTGAATTGGTTCTCACAAAAGTGATCTTGAAGAGAAGCCCCTCAGCTTGTATACCTAGTTGGTCAACAGGCGGAGCTGACCTAGAAGAACATAGAACAGTCTGGAAGTTTATGATTAATGATTTATTAAGATTGACTTGTGTTAAATTAATAGGTTTTGATTTTCTTGAGTTGATTTACTTCTCTTATTTTGCTCTTATTCTGTTTTTCTCATTTACTTTGCCTAGCCTTAATGGCCTTGAATCATGTCATTGCATATAAACTCACAGTGGCATCTTGTACTGAAGTACATTTTCGATCATCTTTTGACTACTCTGTTTTGGGTAAAACTCGCTGTTTGTCGTGTGACTTGATGGCTATTTCTTAGTCGTTTGGGTGATGTAGAGGAATGCATGTGCTTTTAGGAATTAGATGCTTTCCTTCAATCAGTTTTTCTTAGCATCTTTGTGGGGTTATGCATCCGGGGCTTCCAGAGGAGTGCCCTCAAGTGTTGTACAGCATGATTGGAGGGCATTACCATTTTTAGTCTTGCCTTAGAGTGTTGTTTGCTGTTTTGTGCTGGATTGGATGGAAAGATACCTTATCCTCTACTTTGTAGCATCTCTTTCTTTCTTTCTTTCTTTCTTAGTATAGTTTCTTTTCCTATGTTAAAAAGAAGTATCCCTATTGTGGTACTATTCAAAGGCTCCTGAACTTGTAAGCTGCTCCAATTCCTTTCTTGTACAATTTTGTTCATGTTCTTGTCTTGTCCCTTATTGGTACAAAAAAAATACTAAGATAATTATGTTTCTGTTGTGTTTCTCTGAGGATTTAGAAATATTTTGACCATTTTCTGTTCAATGAAAAAACTTTGAAGGCTGAATAATGAAATATTAAATCAGACATTTCATTATTTTCTGTCCATTATTAATAGTAGATATTTTGATGAATTGCATGTTATACTGGTTAGATATGTACCAGATATACTGATTGTAGTTAACTATTTGCTTATTGTTGAATTGAATAGGAAGGGATATGGTACTATAAGTGCAGCAGGTGGGAGGGGGAAGGGTGGCGGGGGCGGTGGAAGAATTTCTCTTGATTGTTACAGCATACAGGAAGATGTGAAAGTTACTGTTCATGGTTCGTAGTTATTACATATCTATATATGGTAGAAACAGCATTCAGTATACTGCTAAATGTTTTTTTCATATGTGAAGAGTATTTGACATGCATAATTAATCTTAAAATTGGATAATTGGGGTTTAATTAATGGGGTTCATTTACTAGTATTGGAAGCAATAATTGAGGCTGTGAATGCTCTTTACAGATTTTATAAAGGCAGACCAAAGTTGTTTTATTGATTGCAATTTTCATGAAATATGCTCTATTCCATTTCTTGGACATAGGGTTTTGCAGTTGACTTTGACTTGTTATATTTCATTTTTGTTGAGGCTTCTTTATAATGTGAGCGCAAAGACTAATATGAGTCCACGCCTAGTAAGGCACTTTAGATTCTATTAAATGCCAGCTGAAGTATCACCATGCCTTTTCTTCAGTTAAATGTCTAGTCTGTATGCAGCTAGTATGTTTTCTTCATTTGTATTTTTCTTTTCTTCTTGGGGTTTATCAGATACATGCTTATGTGCTTCATCATTTTTGGCAATAGATAATTTTTTTATTTGTATTTTTCTTTTCATGAACTTTTATGGCTGTTTTTTGAGGTTAGTTTTATGCTTTCATGGGGCAGGTGGCTTGAGTATTGGGTGTCCTTCAAATTCTGGAGCTGCTGGTACATTTTTTAATGCAGATCTACTCAGTTTAAGAGTTGGCAATGACAATGTGACAACAGAAACAGAGACCCCTTTGCTTGATTTTCCTACTACACCTCTGTGGTCCAATGTTTTCGTGGAGAATAATGCAAAAGTTTTGGTTCCGCTTCGTTGGACTAGAGTGCAGGTTTTCTGATATTTTCGTTCATCAAACATAATGGCTATTTTCATAAATTGATCAATTTTTATCTATCTATCCTTGCGATAGTGTTAGTACAAAGATGTTCTTGTCTTGGTTGTTTCTGGAAGCTTATGTTCTGTCACAAATGTTTTTAATTTCTCAAATAAAGATGTGTGCAAAATCTAAAACTTGGATATGATAGTGCTTTCATCTCATTGTTCCTCTTATTAGTCATTAGTCGCACAATTTTCTAACAGATGATATCCCCAGTGTAATAGTTTTTGTTTGGACTTGCCACATGGACTAAGAATGGATGCAAGTGCACATAGTACATTTCCACCTTGACATCACATGCCATACAATTTTGTAGTTCATTTTTTTTTAGAATTAAAGATGGTTTGATTCGCAGAGTTCAATTTTATCTGCACCATACTGTTGTTCTTGTACTTGTCTTCCTTCACTACATTATTTGATTTAGGCTTCCTTTTTTTATCCAGGGTAGTCAAAAGCATGCCTTTTGTGATTTTTTGAGCATGATTTAATGATGTAAAGACACGATTTTAGGTCCATCGTATAATTCAATTAGAGAATAGAGATTTGAGACATCTTTGCTATCAAATAGTTAATATACTTTCTTCCCATTTGATGCCTTATTTCTTGGACTTTAAGGTGATGAACTTGAATGAGGATTTTCTGTCTTTTTCCCTACTTTGTGAGTTGGAAGCTATTTCTACTAATTTTTACATTATTCTCCTTTATATTAAAGAAGGGTCTGGATGAAATTTGCACATGCATCTTTCTTTCTTTGTTACGTTTGTTCTCTGCAATTATGTTTTTGTTTTGAGCTGCTTGTTGAATTCCTCAGCCTGCAGCATAGTACTTAACAATCAATCTTCATTTTGAATGTGAAGGTCAGAGGTCAACTTGGTGCATATCGTGGAGGCAGTATTGTCTTTGGATTGTCTGCGTACCCAGTATCAGAATTTGAGCTTGTGGCAGAAGAACTTCTGATGAGTGATTCCATAATAAAGGCATGTTTGCTGGAGAATTGTGATATTTCTTCTAATTGTCAGTTCAATATAAGTAATTTATTGATCTTTCTTTAGTAATTATCACAGATTCTTTTCCCAAAAAAAAAAAAAAAATCACTAATTCCAGATAGAATGAATGAATATTTGATTTATTATGATACACATATGTGACCTCATAGTGGGACAAATCCAACTGAAGTTTAATGCTAATGCACAGATCCACATGCATATAGAGTCATAACATATTGCTTATACAAATAATTTATATTTCAAAATAGATATATAATAAATGTCTTACTGCATTACAACATAATAATTTTTTTTGTAATTATTAGGAGTAGAAACAAGGTTTGACTTTGGGGGAAACAATTTGCAACTGTTTCCTTGCATTCCTAATTTGCATTTAGAAAAGTTTACATTTCAAAGAAGAAATTGTTGAGTTCTATTTGTTCTTTAAACTTTGCAAAGTTATGTGCTATTTTTCCTTAATAGTCTACAATGCTCCACTTCCAAATTTGAAGGTTTTTGGCGCATTCAGAGTCGCTGTCAAAATGTTACTCATGTGGAACTCCAAAATTGAAATTGATGGAGGTGGAAATACTATTGTTATTGCTTCCATCCTTGAAGTCAGGAATCTGATTGTATTACGGGTATGATTATTTCAATAGCATCTGTATATATTTACTTCTACTCTTTTTAAAACATATGTCATATCAGCCTTCGGTTAAAAATTTGAGTATGTTATTTTGATTTTATCTTTGCAGGCTAACTCTATCATTAGCTCAAATTCAAATTTGGGGTTATATGGGCAGGGGCTGCTGAGGTTGACAGGTCATGGTGACTCCATCATGAGCCAGCGACTTTCCTTGTCTCTGTTTTACAATATAACTGTAAGCCATTAGTATGTGGAAGCGTTTCATTGCCCTTTTTTTTTCATTTTTTTAAAAAATTCCGATACTTATTATTAGAATTTTTTAATGCTTCTAAAAATATTTTTCCAGTATTTGTTTTTTGTTAAACATTACTGCTGTTGGATTGCCAATGGCTTGTTATGGGTTTGCTATGTCTTTAACATATGCAAATGTGTGTTCATCTGCATGTTACTACTGTTACAACTTACATTATGAGAGAGAGTTGCAGTAAATTGGTGCAGGATATTTGTTGCAAGTGTAATGCAGTAGGTTTGCTGCAAGTGTAATATGAAATTAAACATACAGGATTGATCCAAGAGATGCTTGTGAATTGGTTGAGCTTTATGTGAAATGTTGTAAGAAAAAATATGTTGATGCATTGGACGTAACAGATAGTATCATCCTTCTTTCCATTCACTCTCTTTTTGCCCACTTTATTTAGCATACTATTAGAAATTGAAATTCCATGATGGCCTAGAATACACAATTTGCCTCCCTAGAAACTGTAAATTTCTTTCACAAATAGAATAATTGCTGTAAATTCAGGGATTCATTTTCTCGCTCTGATAGTCCATCAACTGAATTTAAGAATCAAATGGCCTCAGTGCTTTTTTTTTTTTTGCTTCCTTCCTGATGTGGGAACCCGGAATCCTCATCTCTCTTTCTATATGTTGCTGCACTTCATTTTTAAGAATATGATACAAAATTTCTCTTTTATTTTTTAATTTATAAGAAAATAAGCAATTCTTAATTACTAATAATGAGAATAAACATAACAAATACTGTATTTTTGTTTTGAAATGTTTATTTATCAAAATAAAAATTTTGATATTTATGTATCCTAGGTCCCACTTATTCCACTTCCTTCTAAGTTCTGAATTAATTGGCGTCAGAAATCTATGAGAAGTTTTTTGTTTCTTCCCTTTGGATGAAAGGCCTGAGTAACTTATGGATGTTGAATGGGACTTCTTTATAATGTCAAAGAAAACAATAATAGCATCATGAGTGTGGCTTTTGACATTTTGGAAATAATGACATAATTCATAAAAGTTACCAATCATGAACTTATGATTGGTTACACTGTCTTTTCCTGAATTTTCCTTAAGCCTAATTTTACTTTCTACTCATGATATGCTCCCATTACGGGTAATGCTAATTATGGTGTTACAATCACATCGGTTGGCTATGTTTTGTGATCATTTAATCACAGCCCACTATGCATCACAGGTTGGACCAGGTTCCTTAATACAGGCTCCACTTGGTGGTGATGCTAGCAGAAGCTTGTGAGTATGAAATTCTTTGGGGATTTAGGGATATAGTGTTCTCATTATATAAGCATTTTGACATTTCCTTTATCTTTGGATTCTATATTCTTTCTTTCTTTTTTCTTCTTTTCTGCAGGGTTACACAATCATTATGTCAGAGTCAGACATGCCCAATGGATTTGATAACTCCTCCAGATGACTGCCATGTTAATTACACGCTTTCCTTTTCACTTCAAGTAAGAATTGCATTTTAAGTAGGAATATTTCTTATTCTCGTGCATGCGGCAATCTAACCCTGCTTGTAGTCAATCATATATAAACTAAGGATTTTTTTTTTTTTAAAAGTTGAAGAACAAAAGTAGAGTACATTGTGAAGGACAAGGAATTCTCCTGTATGACTCTACAGAACAGTACAAATAAGAATATAACAATGAAGCTAAAAAATTGAGTGAATCTTATTTTTAGTTGTCTAACAAGGAATTGAAGCAAATGAAAGATTCTAGGCATGGGTTGAGAACACAGAATGTTACATTAAGACATTGTCAAATAACTGCGATATTTTCATCCAACACTTGCAATGGGTTCGGGACTGATTATTATTATATGGAGTTAATCTATTGATTTTATTTCACTTTTTTGCATTTTTGGGGTCCAAATCACGTCATGAAGTGTCATATTGATTACTAATAGAATAGGCTATTGAACTTTTCTATTAATTTTATGGAGAATAGGAACACAAAGAATTATGGTCCCCATTTAATATGGGCATTATTGGGAAATTATATCATATTTACTAGTCTTTTTTTAGTTAAATTCATGCGTCTAGCTAAACAATTAAATTGATGGTCTGTTATTTTAAATTAGGGGCAATTGTAATTTCTAGCTTTGCTAGAAAATCTATTCAGATTTGTTTAGATGTCTATTATTTTTAATTTTAAATGTTATTTTGAGTCTGTGTTAGTGTAGGAAGAATTTATTCATTTTTAGTTTATTTTAGGAATCTAAATTCTTGTATGATGAAACTAGTTTTGAAATCCTTTTCTCAAAGGACTTGGAGTTGTTTGAGTCTATAAATACCTAGTATTTTAATATTTGTAATGAAGCTTTTGTTATTGAATAAAAAAACTAGCAATTATGCTATTTTGAGCTGTGTGATGAAATTTAGTCCTAGGTGTGATGCCATGGGATCTTGGATGTGATGTCCAAAAAAGTTTAGGGGTGAAATTTAATCTAATTTATCTTCATTTACTGTTTATGATACTGTTCATCGATACCATTCATTAATGGTCTTAATTTACTGTTCATATCTATTGTTCACAACTCTAAAAACAACCCATAACTCTCTATTGTTGCTTAATTTAGCCTCCATATAAGCCTATAGCCTGTCCTGCATCAGCTAGGTATTAAAGCTTTAAGATCATGGGAACTTGTCGTTTTAATCTTCAATGATGGAGGATATTCTTTGGAATGAATTTCAACTACTACAAACTGAAATTAGTGCTTACAAGCTTCGAATAGATGAATTACACTATCTAATGCACAAGCATGGTGATGTTGAAAAATCTCCTCCTTTATATTATGAATTTATGGCAATTTGTCATGTCCTACATGTTCAAGGACTAAAACATAAAGATTTGATGTTATCTTCTATGGATAGTAAAGATTTACAAATTGTAACTAAACGTGATAGGAGACAAAACCAAATAATAAAATGGATGACATCGCTTTAAGAGGCAAGGTAGAAATTTCTAACTTCGAAGGTATGCGAAATCCTGCTTTATTTTGCAATTGACTTCATTGTGTTAAATCTTTCTTTGATTGGTATAATATGGGAAAAGATCGTAAAGTGAGGGTTGCAAGTATGAAACTTGTTGGGTTAGCTCTATGGTATAGTGTTGAGCATGACATGGAAAGATTGAGACAACCACCTATTTGTGCATAGAAAGAGATGAAAACTTAGCTACAAGGGAAGTATTTATCACCCTATTATCTTGAAATGATGCGTCAAAGGGTGAATACAAAAGGGCAACATGTCAATGGTATTGCAACCTCTCAAAAAGCAGGCACAAAAGCAAGAACTTTCACCAAGAATTTCCGGGCAACAAGCTGTACAACATTCATATATCTTAATAAGCCTACAATGGGGGGGCTAAATTGTTAAGCCAACTATAAGAAAAACCTCCGTTGCAAGTTGTTCAGCTAGAAAGAGAAGTGAAAGGCTACAACTACCATCTCAAAGGCTTAAATCGCAAAATTTGCAACCAAAAACTCAAAATCATGAAGCAAGAAAACCAAGAAAGCACATAGATAAACCTATTTCGTGGATTGATCAACCATAAAATAAAGTTGAAAAGCTAGAATTGTCTCAAAGCCTTGAAAGAGCAAATATGCTCCTAAATTTGAATCCACAAGAACAACTGCTGCCAAAAGCAACAATTTGATTGAAAAATCAATTTGGTAAGCTAATATTACTATAAATACAAATATAGTGTTTGAAAAGGTAAAGATGAAGCTTGAAGGAGTGGAATCTTTAGATAGGGATGGAGAAAAGGTAGAACATGTTGAAGTAAAACAACAAGACATGGGAAAATCAGAAGGAACAAAAGAGTTTAATTTTATTGTTGAATATACCAAAGATGTTGCAATTCAAGAGATGGTCTTTGTTACTCAACTCAACTTTAATTCCAAAATTAATTGTGGTAAGCTATATGGATTCTTTATTTTTACTCTAGACGATTTTGAGTGATGTATTTTGTTAATTGTATTGAATATAAATCATATTGTATTTCTCTCCTCCAAGTTGATTTAGGTTTACCTCTTCCCTACTTTCTCTCCTTTATCATAATATGTTCAACCTTCCTAATCGGAGCTTCCCTAGATCTCCATTTGACGTGCCTAAATCATCTTAATCTCCTTTCTTTCATCTTGTCCTCAATCGAAGCGACTTTCACGTTATTTTTAATGCTTTCATTATGTATCTTATCTATTCTAATATGACCACACATTTATTTTAGCATCATCTTCTTGGCCATACTCATCTTTGTTACATGTTATCTTTTCATTGTCCCACATTTACTATCATATAACATAGTTGGTCAAATAGTCGTACGGTATAATTTTTCTTTTAATTTATTGGGAATCTTGCAGTCACATAGGATTCCTATAGGAAACCTCTATTACAACCACCCAATTTTTATCCTACGGCTAACATCCTCTTCACAACCGCCATTGCGTTGTAGAATTAAGTCTAGATATTTAAAATGGGTGTTTTGGGACGATGCCACTCCATCCAAGCTAACTCTTTCATTATCCCCATTTCAACTTTTACTAAACTTGCAATGTATGTTTTCCATCTTGGTTTTACTTAACTTGAAATCTTTGGACTCAAAAAATGTTCATCCACAACTCAAACTTGCTATTAACTCCCGTTTGTATCTCATCTATCAGTATAATATCGTCTATAACATTATGCTCTATAGGATTGCCTCTTGTATATGCTTTATTAATTTATCCATGACCACAACGAAGAGACAAAGGGTCACTGCGAACCTTTGATATAACCCAACTGAGATAGAAAAGTCTCTTGATGGACTTTGTTATTCCAAGTAAATTAATAAGCAAGTCTAGTAGAAGATTTCAAGTGTTTTTACTTTTATTGAATACGAAGGAAACAAAATATTTAGTCCTTCCATGAAAAGTTTAAGTATTTTGACCATTAATTATAGAGGGAAATTAAAAAAAATATCCTCATATCAAAACTATCCCTCGAAAATGTTATATATGAGGGTTTTGGAAAGTGAGGACCATTAATAGCACTTTCTGAACCATTCAGCCATGAAAGCATGAGTTTTAAAATCCAATAAAACCCTCTTTCAAGTATTATTGAGAGAGTTTTGTTGATGTTTGAGAATATTTTGACCTTTTCACTGTCATTAATGGCCGAGATCACTTAGTTTTGCATGGAAAGACTGAATAGTTGATGTTTTCCATTGAGACTAAATAGTTGATGTTTTCAAACTTTAGGGATTAAATAATGTATTTTAGAAAAAATAGGAATTGACTAGTGTATTAGGTGAAACCTCAGGGGGACAGTAGTACTTTACCCTATTTTCTAAGAGGGATGATGTGTGATCATGAAGTTTAATTGGAGGTATGGTGGCAAAATTGAGATGCTCCCTCCAACCCTCCTTTTCACCCCCCTTCTTGAGTAGAAATGGAAGATTTTTCATGGCAGCAAGCAAAGAAGAAGTGGTGCATGCAAGGACTAAAGCATATGGCTTGGATAGTCCTTGGTTAAAAATAGTCAATTGTTGTAAGATAAAGTTTCACTTTTAGTAATCTTGGCTGACATTTGATGGGAAACAACAAAAAGCAAAGGCATAATTACCAAGAAAAGCCCTTGAAATTCGGCCATATTTGCCAGTCTTCCCTTTTTTAAACAGTAAAACTTTCAGTCCCAAATGTTGATGTCTACTTAACCAAAGGATGTAACAGTAAAGCACATTTAAATTTCAGGAAAGGAACTATAATCATAACTAACCTCCAGGATTTTTTGTAATTATTTTAATTAAAAGCTAGACACCTCATCAGTTCCTATATTATGACTTTTGACTTGATAGATTACTATTGTTTGCTTAAAAGTGGGGGATGAAGCATTTGGTGATTGTGGACAACATCAAAATGATGTTTTCATGTTAATTAAACAATTAACTGTACCTAGAATTCATTCTCACTCTAAATTCAAATGATTTTGCAACAAAATTCAAAATTGGAGTGGAGAATTCACAAGCTACAATGGTGAATGTTATAAATTTGAAACCTATTTTTAGGCCCCTAACTACATGCTTGAACTTTTAGGTTGTGTGTTTTTAACATTTTTGATTAAGTGGTTTAGAGTTCAAACCTAAGTGCCTATATTATTTAACTGAATATTAATGAGTGATGGAAGTATTCTTGTGCTTGTCCAAGTTTCAAGTTCGATGACTTTCACATGAAGAGCTTGTTAAAGATATAAAACCTATTCTTAGGCCCTTATTTACAAGTTTGTGCATTTAACCTGAATGGTTCTTTAACTGTGAACTTATATGCTCTAGTAACTTGAAAAATAAACACACAAAATATTGTGGCTTAACATAAGCAATATACACCAAAAAGACATTTAGCGTCCATTATAAAGAAATAGTAGATACAGATGAAAAAGAAAAAGGCCAATATATTGGTTCAATCTTTTATGCTCAATGTCAGAGTAAAATAGACATAGTGACCAAAATAATCAAATCTTTATGTGAATTATAACCTTTTTTCTGGAAGTCTTTACTTTGTCATTTGTACCTCAACCTTCCATATTAATTCAATTTTATATCTTTTAATTTCATCAATTTTAGCCAAAAAAATAATTAAAAAAACACAATGGCCAACACACATATGCACGCTCGTTCCGTCTCTCCCTTCCTTCCTCACTTCTTTCTATCCTTGAAACTTATTTACTGCGAGCATCTTTGCTTCAACATTAGAAAGGAGCTGAAAGGAGGCTGAATTCACTTTTTCTTTTTTTTTTTTTCTTTTTCCAAGAGACAATTGCAGCACCTTGAGAATGTTACTTGATTATTGTCCTTGATTCATTAGTCCAAGGGAACGAGGTGCTACAACAATTCAAACGAATTGAAATTGTTCAAAGATAAATAATAAAGAAAAATTAAATAATGAATTGCTTACCGGATTCCACAACAATATTAAGTTTTAGAAACACTATATTTTTCTCTTTTTTCCCCTCACGTTCTTACTTATATTGGCATTTATTGTCATCATTGATGACTTCAACTACTCTTTGGATGTAGTTTCTTCTATTATATATATATATATATATATATATGTTAAACATAAATGTTTACTTCACTTTTGACAGATTTGTCGTGTTGAGGATCTCCTTGTGAGTGGCATTGTTAAGGGAAGTATCGTTCACATCCACAGGGCGAGAACTATCATTGTTGATACAAGTGGATTAATTACTGCATCAGGATTAGGTAGTGGAGTGTATCCATGTTATCTCTCTCTCTCTCTCTCTCTCTCTATTGCCTTATTGCTTTCTTATATTTGGGTTGTTTAAGGGTCACTCTCCTAATTGCTACTCTTTCTTGGGAAGATTGATGTTGCATATTTAGGCTTCTAAGTATCCAGAGATCCTCCTTTTCAGGTTGCAGTGAAGGTATTGGAAAAGGAAATTATTCTAATGGAGCAGGCAGTGGTGCTGGGCATGGGGGACGTGGAGGCTCAGGATATTTCAATGGGATTGTGAGTGATGGTGGTAATAAGTATGGTGATGCTGATCTTCCTTGTGAGTTGGGAAGTGGAACCGAGGGTCCTGGTCAATCTTATGGAAATGTAATTGGAGGGGGAATGATTGGTATGTTTCTATATATAATAAGTCAATAAAAAAGTTTCTTATGTCCTTTTTATGGTGGTTTTCGTCTTCATTGCACATAATTGGGGTGGTTCATGTTTCTGAACAATAGTCATGTATCCAAAAATATATACTATCATGTTTTTTGATTCGAGTCTTTCCTCCAAACTGCACGTTGTGTCACATTATTTTCGGATCATGCTTACCAATCTGTTTTTCATGTTTGGTAGTAATGGGTTCCAAACAATGGCCATTGTTAAGGCTTGATCTTTATGGATCATTGAAGGCTGATGGTCAAAGCTTTGATAAAGCATCAATAAATGGCAACAGTTCCTTGATTGGTGGACTTGGTGGAGGTTCTGGTGGGACAATTCTTCTTTTCCTTCAAGAGCTTGTGCTTGCAAAGAACTCATGTTTATCTGTCCTGGGGGGTGGCGGAGGCCCACTTGGTGGTGGTGGTGGTGGTGGTGGGAGAGTTCATTTTCATTGGTCTAAGATAGAAACTGGGATTGAATATCTTCCAGTTGCAAGTATAAGTGGTTTGATCAACAGTAGGTATGTCTTTTTGAAGTATGAATCGCTTAAATTTCTGAATAGATCTATAATTCTAGAACAAGAACCTCCAAAAACAATGTTTAATTTTAACTTCTACTATTCTTGATTGCTATCTGCCAGGAACTGATTTGATAGGCCTTTTCCACACTCAATATTCTATGAATTTGCTATAAATTTGTATAGGATTGGGCCTTAATTGTATTATTATTGCACCCAAAAGTATGCATCTGTACAGTGTTACACATGTTATCTACTATGAGATCTCACAAAATGCATTCCAGCAGCTAGTGTATTTGAACTTTCTTCCAGTAAGAGTTGAAATACTGTCCACTTCTATGTTCTCCATCTTTTTATGCATAGTCTCTGAAGAAGTGCCTGCCTTCAAATGCTGCATAAAACAGTCAAGAAATTACTTCATATCAGCATTTTACTTCATGTTTCAGTGGAGGTGCGGGGGATAATGGTGGTCTTTTTGGAGAAGGTGGCACTGTTACTGGAAAAAAATGTCCTAAAGGTCTCTATGGTACATTTTGCAAGGTACCTACATTGTTTTCCAATACCACCTTAATTTGGTTGTTGCCTTTATTGTTCAAGATTATAGGTAATGAGCTATCATGTAAGCAGGGCCAGATCTGCAATTCAGCAATTCATTGATATTTTTATATTATTTTAATGGTCAGTTGAGTCAAGAATTTTCTTGAAATGTTTACGAGTTAGTTTTATTTTCCTATTCTTTTTTGGTTTTGTTTAACATTCCTAGTCCAAATCGGACAAAAAGAGCCTAATTATCTTTATAAATGCCTAAAATAATGCTTTAGTTTCTTAGGCTTTTGACTAATGCATTGTGGCTTAATTATGGGTATTTTGTTCGTTGAAGTCATTTTTGTTATGTGTCTTTCTGTCTCACTAGCTGGCTCCCTTTGACTTTCTGTAAGCTTCATTTTTATTCTCTGCAATATATTTCAAGCCTTCTTCTTTGCATTTATTACAAATGACTATGTAAATCAATTCAAACCTAATTCATAAATATGACACGTATTGCCAATAAGTATAGTTAGTGCATCAATCCTGTTCTCATTACATACATCCTAAAACCATATTTCAACAGTTAACCTAATTTGTAAAAACAAACAATTTGAACCTTATTTTGCTGGTTTACCTGTGTTGCAGCAACCTGGTTCTATTTTCTGCCACTGAACAGTCTCCTTGTTCATTTTATCCTGTAATAACTTAAAACTCCAAAGTCAGCAATTAACAAACTCTGTCCTACCACAAATTGGACATAGGCAGAACTGTCTAAATCTGTTCAATTGCAATTAATGGTAGTGTAGCTGAAATCATACTAGAAAAACCGCTTTGTGTTATATGAAGAATCTTAGTGTTGATTTTTTGATGGTGCTGTCCAAGCTAGCTGAAAGTTCTCTCCTTAAAGCTGTGTTCCATAGGAGTATTACTTCCTATAATTTAGACATCTATGCGAGTTCGTGCTGATGACATTGAATTTTAGTATACTTTCTCTCTCTCTTATGCCGCAAAACAATTATCAAAGAATAGTTTTCCAAGTTCACTGTTGTAGTGTATTTCCCATTTTTTTATCTTTCATGTGTTGAATATATAAAACTATTCGAGATGTTAGCCAAAATAAGTTTTAGAAGGTGTTATGCAATTAATAGTTTCAAATAAATAGTGATGACAATGATGATGATGGCGACGACGGCGATGATAATCTGTTGTGCAACTTTTTAAATTTATGTATGTACTCATCTGTAGGAATGCCCTGTTGGCACTTACAAAAATGTTGAAGGCTCTGATGAAAGTCTTTGCACTCCTTGTTCTCTTGAGCTTCTTCCTAATCGTGCAAATTTCATTTATGTGAGAGGTATAGTGTCATATTGCTTTTGGATTGTAGTCTCTCTCTGTCTCTCTCTCTCTCTCTCTCTCTCCATTTTTTAACTTATATAGTCTGATGTTGAACTCACTGCAGGGGGAGTTATTGAGCCATCTTGTCCCTATAAATGCATATCTGACAAATACAGGATGCCAAATTGCTATACTCCTCTTGAAGAGCTGATATATACATTTGGAGGCCCTTGGCCTTTTGCCCTTCTTCTGTCTTCCCTCTTGGTGCTTCTTGCTCTGTTGTTAAGTACACTCAGAATAAAATTGGTTGGATCAGGTTCTTATGGTGCACACTCAATTGAGCACCAGAGTCATCACCATTTTCCACATCTACTTTCTTTATCAGAGGTACAATGTTGATAACAAGCATTCTTTGTTTCCACTTATGTAGTTTGCAGCTATGATACGGTCAAGGAGCAGAACTTGCATTGTTTCACTTGTTTTACTTTTTTCAACTTTAGGTGCGGGGAACTAGAGCTGAAGAAACTCAGAGCCATGTCTACAGAATGTACTTTATGGGCCCTAATACTTTTAGGGAACCCTGGCATCTTCCTTACTCTCCTCCCAATGCAATTATTGAGATTGTGTAAGTAAATTTTATGGCTGTGAAGATAATCGGGTGAAAGCATAATTGATTAATGGCATAATTGATTAATGTCACATCATAAAGTCTAGGTTAATAATTTATTGAGTTCCTCAGTGAAACAGTGACAGTTGAAATATCGGACTCTAATAAACTCTGTCAGCATCTAGAAACTATCTAAAACATGGTTTATATAATGGACATCTTGTAACATAATAAACATTACGTACCTTGTTTTTGGACTACCACTTTATTACAGCCATACACACATTACACCAGTTATGTGCTATTACTGTCTGCCATTATGGCCATTATAGCCATTACACTAAAAAAAATGCTTTTTTTTGTCCAGCTAACATTTTCTAAAAAAATCCGTGGTACTTCCAGCCTTAATCATTGCACTTTGTCTGCAATGCCTCAATCTGGCACTATTACTACAACTACAGTCATGATTCAAAGCCTTAATCCAAAGCTCAACTTTTTGTTTTTGTTTGTGCCCTTCTTCCATCCCTGTCCTCGTAGCGTTTTCCTATTGAGCCAACTGCTGGCTCAACTTGCACTTATTAGTGAAGTCTTTCAGCACATTGTTGTGAATACTTTGAACCTTAGACGCACAAAAAGGCACGTTTTCCAGTTTCAGGCCATTCTTTTAGCTCATTTTTAATTATCAAGCCATTTTTATCTACAGGTATGAAGATGCTTTTAACAGATTTATTGATGAGATCAACTCTGTTGCTGCATATGATTGGTGGGAAGGCTCAGTCCATAGCATTCTTTCAGTGCTTGCCTATCCTTGTGCCTGGTCCTGGAAACAATGGCGGCGGAGAAACAAAGTTCATCGACTTCAGGAATATGTCAAGTCTGAATATGATCATTCTTGTCTCCGCTCTTGTCGATCGAGAGCCCTGTACAAAGGGATGAAGGTTTGACTACTTGTATTTTCTTACCTTTTAACTACCACATCCTTAACATGGATCAAAGTTTGCTTTTTAGCGGTAATTATTTTTGTTGTAAATACTGAAAACCCTTGTGAAAATATTTTCTATCTAAAATCCCAATCAAATTATATATATATAGAAAGATTAGTAGTTATTTATAAGCTGAAGTTTTTTTTGGTTCCAATGAATAAAATTTATTTGACGGTGTCAAATGGAATTTAAAGGATTTGATGTTTCAGTAAGAACCAGATTTGGATATGAGCATCAGAAAAATAATTTGATCGCTTTTTCAGATTTTAAAATTTCTTCACAAAAGTGTTCAAGTATTTATCCTACTCATTTTCTTGCACAAATTTAAGGCATTCCATTTTCCTGTAACATCTCATTTTTCTAAAATGATACTATCTTATTTGTTATTGTTGGATTGATGGTGGGGTACACATTACAACTCTCAAACAATGCATCTAACCTTTTTTCCCCTTTAATCTTCTATGGAGCTTATACTTTATATGAAGGATAACAAGACATCCATCTTCTGTTAGAACTAGTTAGCTAGCACTTAATATACCATGATAACTTTGTTTGCATGAGTTTGGATCATTTCATTACTTTAAATTTAACTAGAAACCTGGCTATTATCTCATTTTTGCTGCAAGCTCTTTTGTTAAGGATTTTTTACTAGTTTTTCCAGTGGGAAGATCTGGATTACCATTTCCTTCATATGAGTGGTGATTGATGCAGGTTGGAGCAACACCAGACTTGATGGTTGCATACATTGATTTTTTTCTTGGTGGTGATGAGAAGCGATTAGATATTGTATCTATAATACAAAAGAGATTCCCCATGTGCATAATATTTGGCGGTGATGGGAGCTATATGTCACCTTATAGTCTTCATAGTGACACATTGCTAACAAATCTTCTTGGACAGGTACGACTTCATATAACTTTTATCATTCTCTCTATTACCCATCTGATGTACATAAACATGCCATTTCCAGCATGTCCCAGCATCTGTCTGGAATCGTTTGGTGGATGGCTTAAATGCTCAGTTGAGAACTGTGAGGCATGGGTCTATCCGTTCTGCACTACTTCCTGTCATTGATTGGATCACTAGTCATGCAAATCCCCAACTTGAGTTCCATGGTGTTAAGATAGAACTTGGATGGTTCCAAGCTACGGCTTCTGGTTACTTTCAGTTGGGTATCTTGGTGATGGTTGGTGAATATTCTCTCCACAGTATGCACCGGTCTGATTTGTTAGATAAAAGCAATGGTGAATGCACTAGGTAACTGTTGAGCTAGATAATCTATTTGTGATTTATAAACATGTAATTGCAACTTTTAGAAATGTGAATACAGTATATGATGGAGTATTTATTTTCTAATCGGATTAAGTCTTCAAAATAAGTTATAGATTTGTATAGCTATTAACAGAATCAGCATTGGTTCATTCTGTCCAAGTTATAATCTGATTTTCCTTTAGTGTTCTATGCATCTCTTGTTGAACTCTTGATGTCCTTTAGTTGATACATTATCACAGTTAGAACAGTTGAGAGAGAGAGAGAGAAAGGAGTAGCGGACCAGTCAGAAAGAAAAGTTGTGCTTGCAATGACCAAAAAACAATAGCAAAGCAGATAGTGTCTAAACTGTAGTAAACAGTTAGTTAGGAGTCTAAAATGTTTCTGTTAGTAACTTGAGTTGGTTCCTACCAGGTATTAAGTCCTGACTAGACCTGATTTCAGTTGGTTTTATGCAAAACAAGAAATCAACCTGACATTTTTACAGCCTAACTGAATGAATTCCTTCTTCCTTCTTTTTTTATTGGGTCTATCATGCTTGTGGGTCATTTTGCTGATGATTCCATGACTTTTTGCCAAGAACTTGTTGGACATACTCCGAGAACCCTTTATTACTTTGCTGTACTTATTACTTTGCTGTACCTTATAAATAGAATAAAGCCCGGTCCCAATCCCAAGGTCATTTTTGCCCCTTGAGAATTAAACCTAGAGGAAAATAACACCTGGAAGTGATATCTGCAGCCTTACAAATCTCTCCTTCTAACTTTCCGTTGATAATTTATGTTGGATTTTATCTCTTTCTTGGCCATATCACCATTTCTGTGAAGATTGATTCAGTTAGTTTTGGTGAGTCTCTTCTTTTCAGATCCCTCACTCTAGGAAAAAACTGAACAGAATACAAGGTAGCCGGAGAAGGCTAATAGTGGAGTTCTTTTTTCTTTTTCTTTTCCTTCTACATTGTTTGGTTCATGGTTTACAGCTGGTACCAAGACGGACCAAAACCAACTTCATATGAACCCAAATTTCCTATCAAATTCAGGTTGGTTTAATCAGTTTCTCATGAGTCTGTCTGGTTGGCTAGACTGTTGAGCAGCTTTAATTTTGCTGTTCAAGTAGAGATGATTATGAATCTGGGGTAGGGCAACTTGCATGGCACAGTATTTGGTGGAGTACTCCAAACATTTTGATACAAGCCCATAATTATTCTGATAACATGAGAATTACAACATTGTTACCATAGAGATCAATCTCTGCTTCTTCATAGGACTCCTTAGGGCATGTGACAAATTTCACCATATTTTGATTTCTTTTTCTTAACTCTTTAAATCCTGTCATGCATTGATCAGTTTAATTTGTTTTGAAATGATTATGGTCCTTTGTTGACTGTTTACTAGGATGAATGCCTCGTGCACAAGCAGAAGTCTTAAGCAGCTGCAGCAGGACCGGCCATACATTAGTCAAGTTTTATCTCGTAAAAAGATGACTGGAGGAATTAATGGAGGTCTCATAAATGATGCTACTTTGAAATCTTTGGAGTTTAAAAGGGACTTTCTCTTCCCATTTTCTCTCTTATTGCACAATACAAGACCAGTTGGGCGACAGGTATTTGGATGGTATTTAGCTCTCCTTACTAGGCTGATTATCTTGATATATCACCTGATGCTCAAGTTTTTGTGTTTCAGGATGCTCTTCTCCTTTTCATAACTGTCATGCTTTTGGCTGATCTTTCCATCACCCTTCTTACTTTGCTTCAGTTCTATTGGATATCTCTTGGTGCTTTCCTTGCAGTCCTGCTTATTCTTCCTCTATCCTTGCTTTCTCCATTTCCAGCTGGCTTGAATGCCTTATTCAGCAGAGAACCTAGAAGAGCTTCACTTGCTCGAATATATGCATTGTGGAATGCTACATCTCTGTCTAATATTGTAAGTTATACTAACGATGTTGTATGGTTTTCAAATTTTGTATGTTTTGAGCTTGGTTTACATTTGGCAAGGCATTATTACGTTCATAAAATTTGAAGATGGATGTCACTTATCTGATTATGCCAATAACTAATTGTTGGAAACATTGGAGAAAAAACCTGGCACAGTCCAAATGATGGTTTCATTAGTTGATCTTTAGCTGATTGCATAAGTGATAACCATTGAGTTGCTGTTTGCAGGCTGTGGCTTTCATCTGTGGTGTTATTCATTGTGGATTTTCTTCTTTCCAGCCACCAGACAAGGACAACACATGGAAGATTAGAAGGCAAGATTTTATAACTTAATTCTCTTGAAACGTATAATTGAACTGTGCTGTTATTTGCATCTATTGTTGTTATTCTGTGCCAATCAACTCCTAACTCTTTTTGTTCTCTCCAGTCATTTGGAATGCCCAATATTTCTTTTGGATGTCATTGAAATGCAAGCTATAATCCTAAGCCACTAATGACCTCTTTAACTAGCACCATTACTAGGAAATTTTCTCTATGATTACAAGTACCCTATCTTTTAATACAAATAAACACAAGCAGTTTACAATTTCCTACGATAATTCACCTGCAATAGTTTACTAGATTTGGAAATTATTTGAGAAGTATAATTTTCAGGAAAATCCATGAATAATTTTACTCATTTTCTTCTTCATTATTTTTTAAATAATTTAAGTAGTAGAGGTTATATAATTTTCAGGAAAATCCATGAATAATTTTACTTATTTTCTTCTTCTTTATTTTTTAAATAATTTAAGTAGTAGAGGTTATCTATCTAATATTTATTTACATGAACTATTAACAATGATGTTATAAAAAATTTAATATATACTATAAAAAACTGTTAACGATAACTTCTTTTTCTTCTAAGAAAAGCTATCAAGATCAATATTTGTTGTTTGAAGCAACAAAATCCAATTTTTTATTGGGTAGTTCCTGATTATACTATTCGTGATAGAAAGCTTGCAAGTCTCTCTCTTGTTGTATTGATCTTGATAGCTTTTCTTAGAAGAAGTCATTGTTAACAGTTATTTAGACTATATAATTATTAGATTTTCTTTAATACCATTGTAAATATATAGTAGCATATATTGAGGAAAGTTTATGACTTGAAACAATAATTTTATTTTTAAACCTTAATAGATAAATAGCCTCTAATACTTAATTAATTTTTTAAATTTTTTTTAGCTTAATTTTATTTTTATTTATTTGAGATGAATGTGCTAAAAAAAAAAATTAATGTTTAGAGATTTAGTTTATATATTTTTAATTTATTTATACATATAGTATAATTTCTACTTAAAAATAATTGAATAAATATATTCTAAAATACAAAAACTTACTAGAAAAAAGCAAACAAATAACAAAAAATACAAAAAAAATATAAAAAAAGATCAAACATCATAAAAAAATATAAACAAAATATAAATTGAAATTTATACAAATTTACTATAGTGAAAATTTATACAAAGAAATTAAAAATAATCAAAATTACAAGAATATAAAAAAAAAAAATACAGCTTTACTTTTTAACAATCAAATGCCAAATCTCACTCTGTTCTTTATCCCATACTAAAAACTCTGGCTTTTGGGCAATCCAGAAAGAATTGTGAACACCCAACAAACTTGGGAAGCCGCTATTAAAGTAAAGCTCATACCACAAGTCCCTTCTAAGACAAATTCTCTCTTGTCAAACAAATTCTTTTATATAATAAACGGAATCCATTCCCCAATACCCCCATCCCCTCCTTACTGGACACTTAATAGTATTAGAACTTACTCCCTCCTTTGAAAATCAAATAAATGAGAGCCTGTTAACAATATGGTCATTCCATGTTTAAAGCATCAAGGACTCTAAATTTGATTATGAAAAAGGAGGAACTTAAATGTTAGTATAGTTAAATCTCAGTGTGGTTCTATTATTAACCCAGCAAATTTCAGAAAAGACTACGTCATATAAAGAGAGATTAAAATGATGAAAAGAGAAACTCATGGCAAAGAATGGATGTTGATGGTCAATGTGGCGAATTTTGACGCAACCTGAGTCTCTTTCCAAAATTCGTCTAAATTCACATCAAATCCAAAATGACTCAAAGTTAAAAAGAAAAATAGATAAAGAACTTTTTTGTATATGTCACCTTCTCTTCGTATTTTACAAAAAATCATTAAACAATTCTACTATATGTGGTACAAAAAATCTTAATGATGAAAAAAAAAAAGGTCAAACACATGGTAAAAATCAAAACTTTCTTTTTATTTTTGTATCATTTAATTTCATTGCTAGTTTCAATTTTTTTAAAGATTAATTTCTATTATTTTTTATTGTGTATTAGTTATTGTAGAGTTTTTATAAAAGTACAAAATTTGTAAATTTGGCCCTCCCAAAAAAATGCAAATTTGAGGGTCGGGTTGAGGGTCGACCCACTAATTTGTTTGCTTCGAACTGAATGTGAATCATTTGGTTTTATCTAGCTAACCTGATTTGGACTTGATTTAATTAATAAAATAATGCAAAACATTGTTTTTCTCGAATTTCAAATTATTTCTTTTTTTTTTTTTTAAATAAATATTATGAGGTCTTGGCTTGAGACTTGCAATCTGAAATGACAGTCCAAAATGAGCTTGACCTCATTTGCTACTGTTAATTTTTTCTTAATAAAGTTTGCAATAGTTGTTATATTGTCTAATTAATTTATATTTTAATAGAATTGCTCCTGTTCAATGGAAAAAGAAAATTGCTCTAGCAATCTGTTATTAGTTCATTACAAAGGTGTTGTGTTCCCATATAGATTAATATTATATGCTAAAGTAATGAGCAATTAATTGTTCCTTGAATAATACATTGTCCGTCAACTTCAAAGTAATTTGTTGCCTCTCTCTCTCTCTCTCTCTCTCTCTCTTTTTTTTCTTTTTTTTCTCGGTCTATCTAGCTATTTGGCATTGGCTTTATGGTTCTGGTAGTTTTTTTCTTATTTTTTTTTTTAATTTTTAGATTATTTGTCTTTTTTGATGTTGTACCTATACTGACAATTATTATTGTTAGATAACACTAATTTTTTTCTCCATCACCAAATATTTGTTGATTATCAGGGTGGAATGAAGTGGAGAAAGAAAAGTTTCCTCCATTGTGTAATGCATACTAAGTGTGTTATTGAGCCATGTTAAACAAATACAATGTATTCCTCCTAAATCCTGTGAAACAAATGCCATGTTAGTAAAATGGGCAGCATCTTTTAGCAAAATTTGACCTTAAATTCCTCCCTACTTCATTAGGGTTAACTGAATCCCTGTTTTCATCCTCTGTGCTATACCTATGTATATATATATCTTATAGTTCTTCAATCCATGTTTATCATGTTGAACAAAACCTAAAAGCCTTTGTACTATGTTTGCCAACAGGGAGGATGACAAATGGTGGCTGTTGCCTACAATCCTTCTGCTATTCAAGTCGATCCAAGCTCGTTTTGTAGATTGGCACATTGCTAATCTAGAGATGCAAGATTTCTCTTTATTCTGTCCAGATCCAGATGCCTTTTGGGCCCATGAATCTATTTCTTGATTTCAAAGTTCAAAAGATTGGAATAAACTGTTAATCTGAGATTATCTATCATGTTGAAGTGGTTGGAGAAAGAAGAGGCTTTATCATCTGCTTCCGGCCAGGTTCAATTGTTTTGCTGTGTAAATTTATTTTCACTCGTGTAAAGTATTGATTATAGGTGATTTGCTATGTAAATTTATTTTCACTCATGTAAAGCATTGATTATAGGTGTGCAGTTTTCCCCTTCTGTAAGTATGGCTGTGCAGAACCATGGAGAGAATTATCTGAGCTGGGTAGGGTCAGTGATAAGAGTAAATTTCTCAGTTAATTGTTCAGGGAAACTACACATGAGATTGAAAATTAGATAAAAGAAATTTTTTGTAGAGTTCTATGTTATCAAGTATGACAGCTCTATAACCTGTAGAATTATATATATATACACCCTGTTGTGTTGTTAAAAATTGAAATTCTGAAAAAAAAAAAAGGTTTAAATTTACTTAAAAACTAGCAATGATTTCACTGAAAAATATTAGAGTTGATGTACTTTACCAATACAAATGAAAATTTAATAGCCATATTAATTAATAATAAGTTCAATAAGAATAAGTGAAATTAATTATTAATTCTAGTGGGGCGGAGTTCTAATATTT